>JAJLXV010000045.1:0-85215 GCA_030571435.1 Myxozyma mucilagina
ACATTGGGAAGTGCGACGCATACCCACATGCGACTCATACCCTACATTCACGTTAACCAAATGAATATAAAGAAAGCGGAAGAAGGCATGTTTGGTGTGGGGCATGGAAGTAGAGCGAAGAGGGGGGAAATGCCGGGTTTATATACTACATAGGGTAAGGTTGTCGTTGCTATTTACTACATACTTAATTCAATTTTCCAGTCCATTTGCTAACTGTCACACGTGCGGCACTCATTATACCGTATTATAATTTAAGTTTCAAGTCATTTTGACTTTCCATCAAAGTGTTATGCTGTTTTATAAGTTTCTGAAAGGTTCTTTCCACTTCTTTAAACACTTTGGACTGTGTCTTACGCTGTACAGAGATAAACATAGTAGCGGTGCATCAGAGTAGCGCATATTGAGGATTATTTGCGCTAATTTCAATCACGCAACTTGTGTAACTTGTAATATTTACTCTTACGGGCCCAGCTTTTAATCAGGACGTGGTTTTTCAGATCCCATGTTTCCAAAGACCTGATGTTGAGAGCATTCTAGTAAATGTACACCACAGCAGTGTGAAACATGTTTGCTTGAAAAAATGTGTAATTCTATTTGATTGAAAAAAAAAAGTATAGACAGTTTGTTGATTGAGATAAATTGACTGTCTTTCATTAAAAATACATACACCAACATCTTTTCCTCCCATAGTCTTAAATGATCCAAAATATGAAGTTCTGAGCTGAATATGTTCAACTGTAGTATTGAACAAAATCATGATATATTTAAACGATTACATCTTTAATCATACTCCCGTCTAACAAACTGCTAATCTCAACATTCTCATTTTTAGGAAAATTAGAGGCAAATTTGCAAGCAGTTTCTTAGCGTACAATAAGTTAGTGAAAATTTATAATAGGGACCAGAAAACATTCAAATCCCGTAGTTAAGTTACTTTTGAAGTCGTAGTGCTTGATTTACGAGTCCAATCAGCCGCACGAAATACAAACTTCACGTGCGCAATCTTCAAAAACTGAAACTCTGGAAATACATCGCATCAACAATGGCACAAATACAAATCCCCGACACAATAAAAGCCTACGACTTACACCTTATTTCCCAAGGCGCCGAAGCACTAGTCTACAGCACGCCCCTACACCCATTTCTCCCGCACTACTTGTGCCACAACGATGCAGGTTACATTGTAAAATACCGACCGAATAAAGCGTACAGACACGCTACGCTAGACGCGCAGTTGACGAGGCATAGAACGCTTGCTGAGGCGCGGTGTTTGTATAAGTTGACTGTGGCGGGGGTTAATGTGCCGGGACTTGTGGGGGTTGATCCAAGGCGGGGGGTGATTTGGATGGAGAATGTGGGTGGAGGGAGTGTGAAGGCATGGATTTGGGAAGTGGAGGAAAGGGTTGATGCGGTGGAAGTTGATGAGGAAGTGAAGAAGGGGAAGAGGGAGGAAGTGATGAGGAAGACGTTGGAGAAAGTAGGAAGGGAAATTGCAAAGTTGCATCAACTAGATTTTGTACACGGCGACTTGACGACGTCAAATATTCTGCTCAAAGACGACGAGCCTGTGTTGATTGATTTCGGTCTGTCGCAGCAATCGACTTTAGCAGAAGACAAAGCCGTTGATTTATACGTTCTCGAACGCGCGTTTTTATCTACACATCCGCGACATGCGGAAGTATACACGAAGTGGGTCTTGGATGGGTATATAGGTGGGTTTTCAGGACGAAAAGCGACGATTAAAGTTCAGGAGATTACAAGTAAATTAGAAGCAGTACGACTACGCGGTCGTAAACGAAGTATGGTTGGATAGTCTTTTTTCTTAATGTATGATTTACTATGCAAGTATTTGTAAAAGCCAACCTTGGCCACATACGACGCCTCTATCGGTAGCTACAGTGGTAACCTTTGCCAACCACTCCCAAGCACAATCACCAGTATACTCCTGCTCAATTAGATTCACCAACTGTCGGACAGAATCATCGGGAAGAACGTTAAAATTGTCGTTATGCGCGACGAGTTTAATACCGTTTCGTTTCGCGAGCGCGACGAGCGACGGCGGAAGAACGCAGCAGTCGCGGATGTTGATTTGGTTTACTGTGGGTTTCGAGCACTGTGTGCGTTCGCAGAAGGATAATAAAGCGGATAACCGCGCTGTGGAGAATTCAGATACACCGAGGCTGGTGAAGCCGTATGTGGATTGTAATTTACCCGCTGCAGCCCAGACTTCGAGAACGTCGGGGGTGAGTACTGATTGTGAGTTTTTCTCGTCTTCGTCGGAATCTTCGTCGTCGTTTTCGTCGGTGAATGTGATTTCGGGAAAACAAAGGTTGAGGTTTGATATTGGTGTAGCCGGCGGCACTGACGCTCGTAGTTTTTCCAGCGCAGTTTGTATAGCTTTCGTTCGTTCTGTCAAAGAACTATTTGGCGCCAGAAACAATTTAACTACTCAATTAGCTCAGTCTTTAGTATAGAATCACGATCTTGGTACCGTTTATGTCGACGTTATTGCGACCGTCGTAAAGAGGTTCATTCACATCCTCTGGGATATCGACAGTGGTTAACGCACGACTTTTAACACTGTCGATTATATCCCTGCGCGCCTGGACACGTCTTGACGCGGCAGAGTACACGTCCGAGCTATTCGCGTGCCGCAGATGCGCTGTGTTTCCTGTAGAGATTGTTATAATCATCTCGTTCTATGTATTTTACTCGGTTACTGTATTTGGTTACAGAAGTTATCCGAGCAGAGGTTATCCGCATCTTGCTGAGTAATAGTCACGTGGTACTTAAGGTAGGCGAGGTACGTCGACTTACAGGGCCACCAGTAAGCAACACATGTGTCAAAGCTCGTATAACTCGTGTTGCGACGAACCACCAAAGTCCGCATAATCCGTACAGCGTAGAAACAAGAATAACGTCATTAGAAGAAGCTAAATAAGTGCTGCAGAAGCACAAGGTCGTTGTTGTGCGAGACACCCGGGTGCGATCCGAGGTTCGGGGACTTGGACATGCTGACCTCGCCGAGCTGCTGTAAACTTTATACGGAATAAAGTTGACGAACCTGACGTACTAATATAAGTTAGTTCCCGCATTGTTCTCTTGTTGAGTTTGATTTGATTTCACAAGATCAAGAAAACATCGAATTATTGAAAAGATGTCTGTTGCAAAGTCGTTTTATGAGTTGTCGCCTTTGGACGCGAAGGGAAATCCTGTTGATTTCCACCAGTTTGAAGGAAAAGTCGTTGTTGTCGTTAACGTCGCATCAAAGTATGTCTCTTTCCACCTTCTTCTTTTACCTCTATATACTAATAATACTTATTATAGATGTGGATTCACTCCTGTACGTACAAATTGAGAGAAAAAAAGTATAAAGGATGATGAATTGACGGGTTGATGTAGCAATACAAGGGATTAGAAGCGCTTTACCAAAAGTATCATGACAAGGGCCTTGAGATTATTGGATTCCCTTGCAACCAATTTGGTCACCAAGAACCCGGTACTGACGCCGAAATCGCCTCTTTCTGCACCATGAACTACGGCGTTACTGTATGTTTCTTAATACCTAACATCTTCCAAAACGCATTTTACTAATTCGGTATAGTTCCCCGTTCTTAAGAAAGTCGACGTAAACGGCGACAACGCCGATCCGGTTTACAAATTCTTGAAAGAAAAGAAATCGGGATTACTCGGATTCAAGGGAATTAAGTGGAACTTTGAGAAATTTGTCGTTGACAAGACTGGAAAAGTCGTTCATCGTTATTCGTCTGTGACTACACCTGAGTCTATGGAGGCTGAGATTGAGAAGTTGTTGTAGGATTGACTTGAGGGTTTATATGAGTATGAATTGTTGCTGTATTAGTGTTTGTGTAATGGTAATATTTTAATCGCTTTGATAGTATTTGTTTGAGTTGTAAAAGGTTAAAGAAGATGCTCTAATTCATCATAATCAATCCCATCATCACTTTCATACATTTCAAACTGATCTTCATCACAAGGCTCATCAATATCAATCCACCCAGACCACTCCGGCGCAGACTGCGTTCTCAATCTATCGTTAATCACCGGCGCAGGTTTAATCTCTTTCGCGACGAATTTCTCTTCAACAATGCCACATTCAGCTTTCAAACGCTCCATCAACCTCTCGACAAACCGTAAATTCCACTCTTCGACGACTCCACCGTGGACCATCGTAGCAGCCGGTTTGAGCAATACAACCCCATGCACGCATTGCGTAGTATTATTCGTGATTGTGATCTTTGCGCCTAATTTAAGACCTACTTGAAGCGACGAAATAGGTTTTTGCTCTATAGCGAAAAAAAGACGACCGAGTGCATCTTGTAGAAGGAGTTTTATCATTGTTTTGCCGATAAGTGGGATTTGTTTGCCGTGTTTTGTAAAGGTGTGGTATTGGATTGATGAATTGTTATTCATGATTTGCGGTGTTTCTTGAACTATTGGTTGTTGTTCATTTTCTTCAGTAGGGACATCACGGATAAGTTTGCGTCCACCATCCGTAAGTCCATCTTCCAATCTTCGCAACTGTTCAGTTTTACTTATTCCGATTTCAAGCACATCAATAATTTGAAACGTAATCGGCGTAGGAATCATAATCGCTTTCGAACTCGCTGATAACTCGGGGAGAAAATTGGATGACGAAATGCATGTTATTAATTCTGCTTCGGCGTCCGCGGGTGGATAATTTGCCAGATGAATGATTTTAGAGTCGGTGGTTTGTGATAATGGAGGTATACAGCGCCGAAGATCTTCATTCAAAAACGCTGTTTCGAGGTTTTTGAATAAAAGGTCAATGTTGGAAGATGTTATAGTCGGCGAACTAAGCTGTAATGCAACGTAAACTGGCTCTAACCAGTACTTGATTGACGGTCGAAATCCATATTTGTCGTAGAAGAGGAGTTGTAGTTGTTTAGCTGTTGATTGTGGAAGGGTTGGTGTTGGTGATGGCATTGGGGAGTCGTGAGTAGGGTACGCGTCGCGTTACGCGTTATTTACAAGTTAAAAGAACAGGGTAACTGATCAAGTATAAAAAACGATTCTATTCACATTTATAGAACAAACATAATATTTAGATAATTTTCATAAGTCATAAGAGATCCCAACCGGTCGTAAAGTCATCACAGATCCACGCCAATCCCCAATTACATTCTAAAACAAAACAAAGCAACGTTAATTGTTCATTGATTAATTCCACGACCAAGTAATAGGAATACGACCCTCGCTCTCATCACCAAGCTGATCAAACGCAGAAGGCGAGAAATCTAAATCATAAGTAGCGCAGCCCATACACGTGTCAACGACAGTGACGGTAACGGACTTGGAGTCACGGTAGGCGGTGATGGTCTTGCCGCAGAGAGGGTTGTTGTTGGGGTTGCCGTTGGATTGGGCGGACATTAGTTCGTTGGAGATGGCGACGATTAAGTCGCTGTCGGTCGAGGTTTCGCCGCAGGAGCCGAGACCGGTGGAGTAGAATGTGCCGTCGCCGGAGTAGGTGCCTGAGCCTGAGCCTGAGCCGGAGCCGGAGCCGGGAGTGGAGGACGGGGTGGGTTCGACGTAGGCGGAGGTGGTAGGCTCTACGTAGGTCGAGGAGGGTTCAACGTAGGTGGACGTAGGCTCAACGTACTCAGATGTCGAGGAGGTAGTAGGCTCGACATAGGTGGAAGTAGGCTCAGGTTCTTCATAAGTCGAAGTAGGCTCGACATAAACCGACGACTCAACAAAAGTCGAGGAAGAAGAAGAAGAAGGCGCTTCGTAAACAGGAGAAGGCTCGACGTAAGATGAAGGAGCAGCCGAGGTGGTGACGGTCTGGAAAGAGGTCGTGGGCAGAGCGGGCACGGGGAAGAGCGTGGAGACGTCGCCCGCGATTGAGGTGAAGAACGAGACAATTGACGAGAAAAAGTCCTCGGGCTGGGCCTCAGACGACGAAGACGAAGAAGAGAAGAACTCGACAGGCGCAGACTCGACAGGCGCAACAAACGAGGTCGTCAACGCGGTCGAAGTCGCGGTGGCAGTGGAAGTCTCGACAGCGACGTCGTCGGCCGTGGCAGTCACGTAAACAGTCGCGACGACGGTGACGGTGTCGACAAACGCAGCCGTGTCTGTGACGGTGACGTAAGCGACGTCGCGTTTGTCGTGGACGTTGTGTTTGTGCTGTTCGTTGCCGGCGGCGGCGGAGGCAGCGGCGAGGGTTGACGCGGCGAGGACGGAGACGAGTGCGGATGCGCGCATTTTGTTGTTGTGATTACCTAATACAAATGAATGAATGAAGGAAAGAAAGACGGCAGAGTTGTGCTTCTGCGGGAGCCGATGTAAAAGAAAAAAGAGGCTTTGGGGCTGTGGGAAAAGAAAGAGAGAAAGGAGGCGGCCGGGCTTTTGAAGGAGCAAAGGAGCGTTTGCGACTTCCCCGAGCAATTCTGCTGCGAACTGTGCTGAACTGTGCTTCGTGCCACCGCGCGTACACCAATCTGTTTATCGGTCTTTTCTTGATCTCTTTCTGTACAGTTTATAATACTACTAATATTATTAAAGCAATTGTTATTCTTAATTATTATCTATATTGATATCTCGCAGCAATACCTACAAATACACAATCCATCAACACAATACACACCTACCCCTTTAGGAAAAGTAATTAAATCCGTGACTCAAACCTCACAACTCTACTCTAAACTCTAAACTCTAAACTCCTATAAAATTGAAACGTGACTGAAACGTGATTCACCAAATCTATGCGAGTTCCCCCTTCGTTTCTTACTTCCATTCTTTTAGGCTCGGTTTCATGTGTTTGTGGGCAACAACGTGGAGAACGTGGAGAACGTGGACATTTACAGTGAAGTTTTAATCGGTTGTAGTTGATGATTGGGGTTTTGGCTGTAGCTGTTTAATTGAGTTAATTGCTTTTAGTTATGCATTGCGCAAGTAAAGTGTAGACGCTGAGACGTTGTAAAGAACCTGTGAGCTTTCTTTCATTCAACTCACACTCTTACACTGATTCATTCAAATTCACCGATATTTGACAATCATGATTCACTTTATACATTATTAAACAACTCTAAATTGTAATTCTTACATTACTGTGAAGTTGTAATCGGTCAGTTACTTAGTACTGAGTTGAGTTGAGTTGAGTTGAGTTGATTGCTTCCGTCAGTAGTGCGCAAAGAGTATAGTGTAGACGTAAGAACGGTGAGCGGTCAATGAACTCACACTCTTATTTCTAATTCATTTAAATTCGCCGATCTTTGACAATTATGATTTACTTTATTAAATTACTAGTATAAATTACAATTCTTTCTAACATGATTTTTATGGCTTAGAAGTTTGGTTCAATGTCTTGTATTATGTATTTGAGAGTATTCATCCGATGAACATCCATCACCGATCCAACTAAACATACCAAACCACCTAACTCAATTAGCAAAAATCCACAACACCACCACGCCAACTCTCAACTCAACTCAATCAATTCAATTCAACTCAAAAGAAAAAGCACAAAAAGAAAGACAGAAGAATTTTCAGAGACCCGTGTTCTGCTCAAATCCCATGAATCCATGTAAATACTTGAAACTCACGAAATCACACGGCACTTCCTATATATTTGTAAAATTTCGGTATATTTCATCATATTCTTCTGTCTTCTCTCTCTTTTCTTTCTCTTTTCTTCTCGTATATCGGCATTGATTGAATGGAAGTTGACGTAGCAAAATAGGATATACGTACCGTTTATTATGTTTAATATAACGAGAAATGGGAGAAGGAGAAGGAGTTGAAAAATTTATAGCCCGTTAGCGGGTCTGGTAGGGTTATCTGCGGCTTAAAAAAAATTCAACCCGGGTAACTTGGGAGCAAACAAAAAATTTCCCAATTCTTTTATACCCATAACTACTCCATAATCTAAAAAAACACCCTTTTTTTCCCTTTTTCTTATTTAGATTAAAAAGGTGTTAAAGATGATCTCAGGAACGACGTGGGTCCCGAGAGGATTTGCGGCAGAGTTTCCCGGGAGATATGAACTTGACGATGAGGAAGTTGATAGGATATCAAAGTTGGCGCAGATGAGACTTGATGATGCGTTGGAGGATTATGAAGGTGCTGTTAATGGAGAAGCTGAAAATGAAGCTGAGGATGTTGAGCATGATGAGGATGAGGATGATGATGATGATAAAATTGAGGAAGATAAAGAGGAAGAAGATGAGGATGTTAAGTTTGTGGTTGATGAAGAAGGAGAAAAGATGGAGGAAGTTGTTGAAACTGAAATCACCGACGATTTAAAAGAATATGATCTTGAAAACTACGACAACGAACCAGAACCAGATTCATCGTTAAGCATGTTTTCCAACATCAAATCCCTCGCATATTACAAATCAAACACTGAAGATCCATACATTGTTCTTCCTAAAGACAGCAACGGAAATATCCTCGAAGACGAAGACGAGCGTGAAGAATTGCAGATTCTCGATTCGGATAATTTATTACTTGTTACAAAGACGCAGGATAATCTTTCGCATATGGAAGTTTACGTGTACGAACACGCTGACGCTAATTTATACGTGCACCATGATATTTTACTACCCAGTTTCCCATTATGCGTCGAATGGCTAAGTGTCCGCGTCGGACGAACGCGAACAGAAGAGAACCAAACGGGCAGTTTTGCAGCGATCGGAACGTTCGAGCCGACGATTGAGATTTGGAATTTAGACGTTATTGATGAAATGTATCCCGATGCGATTCTGGGCAACGTCGAAACTGAAGTTCAAGCCGAGTCTACTAAAAAGAAAAAGAAAGCGAAAAAACCCGCGGCGGTTGCGAATGAAAAGTATCATGTGGACGCAGTTTTGGCGTTATCAGCAAACAAACTTCATCGAAATATCCTCGCGTCCGGATCGGCTGATAAAACTATTAAACTATGGGACTTGAATACTCTTCAAAGTGCACAAAGTTACTCATTCCATGACGATAAAGTTTGTTCATTAGCATGGCATCCAACTGAAGGTCCTGTTCTCTTGACTGGCTCATACGATAAATCCGCGATTGCAAGCGATATGCGTGTTCCAGATAGTTTCCGACGATGGAAAGTTGACTCTGATGTGTCGTCAGTACGTTGGGATCCGCACGACGGCACGAAATTCTACGTCGCGACAGAATCTGGTAGAGTTCATTGCTTTGACGCGCGGTCGGAGGGTAAAAAGGCAAAACCAATGTGGACTTTACAAGCGCACGATTCCGAAGTCAGCAGTTTCGACGTAAACCCGCACGTTGGCGGTCTTTTCGCTACAGGTTCTACAGACCAACAAGTCAAGCTATGGAACGTTTCCGAGTCCGGACCAAGTTTACAAGCGTCGAGGGATATGGGCGTCGGAAAGGTCTTTTCGTTGGCGTGGGTGCCGGATAAGCATGCCGCGAGAACTTTGGCTGTAGGCGGAAGTAATGGGGTCGTCCAGGTTTGGGATACGAAAAGTGGTGATGCGGTTCGTGCTGCTGCTGATGATTTTGAGGATGAAGAGGAGGATGAGGAGTAGTTTTTTTGGAAATATACAGTCCTCGCTCATTCACGTATCTTGACGTATTTAAACGCTATTAACGTATTTAAACGTGGTCTGTAAAAGTAAATGTAAATGCATGTATATAACTATCAATCACCAAACATCCTCCGGAGCCTTCTCCTCCAACGGCTCCCACACCTTCCACTGTGCCAATTTCTTTGCAAGACTATACTCTTCCCCGGCCTGGATCAAGATTTCTTCAATCAGTCCGCCGCCGATTTTCTGCTCGATTTCCAAATCTGTTTCTGCTTCGCGGACAATCTTCGTTCGGTGCGCAAGTAAGCCTTCGACGGACTTTCGGTACACGGAGGACTCGGGGAACTCGGAAAGAACGTTAGCGGTCTCGAGGTACAGACGTAGGAGACGTGGGCGCGGGTCGGGGACGTGGTAGATTCCTGTGAGTCCGGTCCGTTCTGTCGCGTTGTTAGTAATTGTTCATTAAGAGTATACATATTGTATGTATAATATACACCATATATGTATACATATACTCATTAAGTGTATATAAATACACATTAAATGTATGATATACACATAAGTATACAATATACACGTTATAAGTATATATATACACACTATATGTATACAAGATACACACTATACATATAGTGTATTAATGTATTGGAGAACAGACGATTTGTGGGAGCACCGCGGTAGAACGCCGAGGTGATTTCCTGCGCGGAAGGAAGCGAAGCGCGTAAAGCGCGGATCTGTGACACTCTCATTTCTCGGTTTACTCTGTTATTATGCCGCTGTGTTCTGGCTTGTGGACTTTATGAGCGGTTGAAAAGAGCCTCGTCTCTTTGGCAAATTGTTGGAATTGGATTCCGAAGGCTGTGGTTGGTTGGGTTGAAAATAGGACGTGTGAGGGTTGTGGCGTAAGTGTGGAGTGGTGTGGGTATAAGCAATATCTATTGATTTTGTGATAATACTGGCAATAATAGTTTATTTAGTTAGTATATAGTAATATTACCAAAGTTAAACGTCTTAATGCATTGAATTGTTTGCAGTAGACAGGTGAGGATCAGGTGGAGTTGTGCATGACGCGACTCAGACTCCACTTCTCAACCCTGCACTTCCCACTCTCTCTTCATCATCAACCCATATTAAACCACTACACCAACAACAACAACAACAACAACAACAACAACAATGCCATCTGCCGAATTCCAAGCCGCTGTAAGTCGTTTTCAATTATCCCAATCAAGTTATTCAGCACGACTTGTGTTTTGTTGCATTGATGACTTGATGGTGATCTTTGCAGTACGATCTGATCTAATAAATTGATAGGCGGACGCTGTCCAGAAATTACCCAAGAAGCCCACTGACGACGAATTGCTTTCGGTACGTCTAGACGCTGTTTATTAACCGTGTACGAATTGATATTAATTACTATAGTTGTACGGATTATTCAAGCAGGCTACCGTTGGTGACAACGATACCCCCAAGCCCGGTGTTTTTGATCTCAAGGTATCTTTCCCTCTATATTCTATAAAAAATCAGCGATAGAATCATTTAACACTGTAACAGGGAAAGTACAAATGGAACGCTTGGGAGAAGCTTAAGGGAAAGTCCACTGAGGAAGCGGAGAAAGAGTACATTGCCCTTGCGCAAAGCTTGATTGAAAAGTACGGTGCTTAAATTGGCGATGATTGGTTGTTTGTAAATGGCTTTTAGTATCAAGAAGAAAGAAAAAGATATCCTGTTTGCATTTGCAGCGGTATCTGCTATATACATTGCCGGCTATATACATTACTTGTCGCCATTACCCGTACCACTATTAATAAAAAAAATCAAACAAAACTGAACTCAAAAAAGCAACTGAAGAAAAAATAAAGAAAAGAAAAACAAAAGACAAGACAAGACATAGATAAAAATAAAAATAAAACGTAGAAAAATCATCTGAAAGCATGCCAGAAAACACGATTGAACCCACCCAACACCGACCAAATCCCAATCAGTACCATGAATACTACTACTATACACGCGACAGCGCTTCAAGTTTAAAACAACGGCGCATGCATGCCCTGAAGTAAAAGCAAGTCATAATCCCACGCTGCCTGTTCGTACGACGACGACAACGACAATGACAACGACCACGGCTGCTGCTGTTGCTGTGGCTGTTGTGGTATGTCATACGTAGCCGAAGACGGGTAGTGTGAAAAGTCGTGCAGCACGCCTGGAGGATCCGACAGCGGCGACACTGGCGCGGGGAATGGGTACTCTGGCAGCGAATTCACGGGCACCGACGACGGCTCGTATAGAGAGTTTATGTTAATGGCGTTTGCAGTGCTGTGCATGTTGAAAACCGCGGCGGCAATGTCGTAATATGCCGAATCAGCTGGTTGATCTGGGAACGAGACCGGTTTAAAGAGAAGCGGGGATTCTGGGGCCGAGGTGTTTGTGCTTTCGCAGCTGTCGGCGGAGTCGAAGCTGTCGAGACTACCTGATGACTCTGTTCGTCGGTCTGGGAATAGTGGTGGTTGTGCGAGAAGGTATGAGTTGTCGAGCATTGTGCTCATAGAGCTCTCGGGACTGTAGATTGATATTGGCGCTGTGCCGGTTGTGGAAGTGATTTCGTCAACAGAGGTGCGACTAGAGATAGTAATCGGTGTAGGAGCACTTGTAACAACAGGAGTAGCGGTGGATGTTGCTTGAGGTTGCTGTTGAGGCTGCTGTGGAGATTGCTGTTGAGGTTGCTGTTGAGGTTGCTGTTGAGGTTGCTGTTGAGATTGCTGTTGAGATTGCTGTTGAGGAGGAGGCGGTGGTGGAGTTGCCGTAGCAGCAGTTGGCGTAGAGGAAGGCTCAGCACGGGTTCGAGAAGCTCTGGATGTGCGAGCACCAGCCTGTCTACTTTTGCACTTTTCCAAATGTCTTTTAAGGATATCTGACCTGCAGAAGCAGTCTGTACAAAGAGTGCACTTATAAGGGCGATCTCCGGTGTCTTTGATAAAATTAGTACTTGTACATAACAAAAAACATGGAATGTAGAGAGACATACGGCGAAGCATGTGTCGCTTGAGATGTTTGGCATGTAGGTAGGAACGTGGGCACAGTTGACATTGGAACTTGCCCGCGGCGTTTTTGATTGCGACAACGCCAGCTGTAGCGGCTGCCGCTGCCTGAGCCGCTGTTATTTTAGAAGGAGAAGAAGAAGATGATGATGACGATGATGATGAAGAGGAAGAAGATAATGATTCAGCAGAAGAAGACATCAGAGAAGACTCGTCGGAGTAAGCGCGCGAGAGTATCATACGGCCCGGTGCCGGCTCAGTAAACACAGCACCGAGACTCATCTCGCGATCCAAAAGCCAAAGACGGTCAGACAAAGGCACATCCGAAATGCGACTTGCAGAACAGAAAGACAGAAGGTTCTATATGAATAGACAAAGAACAAGCGGAAAGTAAAGAAAAAGACACAGATCGACCGGCGGATTTCTATTCTACTTTCAGGCGGATCCCGAAAAAGAAAAAACACACACCGAAACTGGTTCCCCAGCAATCTGGCGGACGCGGGACGCTCGTCGCCTTAAACCCAGACCGGACGCGGACTCAAACGCACGCGCCCGCGGACCAGCTGCTGCGCGGGCGTTGGAAGACCGGGTCCGAGCGCGAAAAGCCACTTTTACTTTTTAGTCTGCTTTTTCCTTTTTTCCTGTGTAGCTATTTATTTTGGTTTTTTATTTTTGTTTCTCTCTTCTTTTCTTTACTTTTTTTGGTTTTGTTGTTTTTTTACTTTTGAGTACGTTTTGCTTTTTTCCTGGACTCTGTACTTTTTGCTCGTTTTTTCTTTTCCGCGTTTTAGAGTTCCTGGAAGTTAAGTTTACTGCTAACGTATTAGTTATGTATTTTTTATTTATTCTAGCATTTAGGTCGCACAGCAGCAGTAGCACAGCACTCGCTCTTGTTTGATTTTTGTTTGACTTTATACGTAACACTGCCACAGGCCTAGCTTGTCTGGGCATGAGCGAATACACAGTCAATTCGCAAGTAGCAGTGTGGCGCGTGCTGCGCTCGTGTCGAGCCGTGTCGCGTTCGTTACCGATAGATGCGTTCCTTCACCTGTCTACAGACTTTGTTAAATTCGTTTCCGCAGGGTCATGCTACAATTCCAGCTAAATCAGGTGTTGTTATCATTAAGTGTGCATTTGTAACATTGGTTAAATGCTCTTGCTCGATAATGACGATGCTGCTGCTGCTGCTGCTTCGGTGTGCATATGGACTCAGCGCTACGCTCAAACTCTCTCTCCGGTCGCCGACTATTGACTTCATCTTTGCCACGTGCGTTTCTGTTCTTCGGACTAAATATCCTTCATCATCTCCAACTCACCAATCTTTTCCCCTTTCACCATTTACCATATATTCCAGAGTCATCGGCACTTGTCTTGCTTTAAAAAGACTAGCCCCAGCCTTGTCGTGGTTTGGTTTATGCAGTTCCCCGTTTTAACTCGTCGTTTACTGTTAATTAACCTTGTTTTTTAACCGTCGTCTACATCTGTTCTTTCTCATCCCGCTCTCGTGGCCTGTCTTGTTCATACTAATTAATACCACTTTAGGCCTCATATATTTTCGTTCTTAATCTTTCTGCTGCGATTGATCTAACGTCATCGTCGAGGTCCGTACTTTTGTGTAATTTGCTGCTGCTGACTTTTTAGCGATTGAGTTCTTATAGTATTTTCCTACTACACTTATGAACCGCATTTGTTTTCGTTCATTTCGCTGAATATTCCATTTTCTCAACGAAAAAAATACCTGATATTCGACATCCAACTCATTTATTCGTACCCCTCTTTATCGTCGTGTTACAAACCCGCCGTTAAACGCTAAAGAAGCATGCGAAATTTTCAAATCTTGTAGTTGCCATGCTTTATCAGTTATTACACAAATTATATGTGACAGCTCTAAACGAAGTTTTTGATTTAATTTTTTACGGAAAGCGAGCCACTCTGGCGAGTTTCTTTTTAACTATATTTATAGAGTACGCAATTGGTTTAGATTATCCTACTTGAACGAAATTTCTTGTAATTGCTATAATTTGTTGAAAAATAATAACTCTGTGCTTTCACTGCTGTTTAGTGACATTGATTAGAGAAAATAAAAAGAGTCAAAACTCGTCTTTGCAAGTAGTTTAACAATGTGTGTTTGATTTATTTTAACGTTTTTAGATTAACAACTTCCAAAATTGACGCATAAACCTCTAAAATGGCATTTGTGGAGATCTCTCTTCATTCTTTTTGAAGAAAAAATTATAATTACAAACGGATTTAAGCCAAGGGAGATTTACATTGGATAGAGATGATTTTGTAAATGATCAACACATAGTTAATCAAAAGCAAACTGTTGCTCCAACTATCATTTCCTTTTCTAATCATGAAAATCGGAAAAGAGATACCCCCGCGGAAACTACTTTCCCAGGCTCAAACGCGGGTTAGGGCTGTCAAAACCAAACATGGGAAATGCGTGTAAAGACGCGTTAAAACCTGCTTTACCAGCGATCTCTGAAAGGCCTAAAAAGAGATGGAGCAAGAACGCATATGGAAAGGAAATGTTGACGTTAAGGAATTAGGAGAAGATAAGGATGTTGAAATTGAATTTTGGCGAGATGTTTGTAAAAAGCGGAGAAATACAGCAGCGAGTGGTAGTAGTAGTTCAATGGGAAGCAACAGTGGGAATAAGAAACGGAAAATAAGTTTGTCTGATAATCCTACAAGCAACGGGTTATTTGGCGATAGTTTGGTGAAAGCTGTGGCTTGTGTTGATGTCGTTAACATTTCATTTTGGATGATTACCGGGAGTCCCATGTCTGTGTACGTTGACTTGCAAGTGCAATATGGCGTGGATACTGATCAGCTTTTTAGGTATACCACAGATTCATATTCCAAAGCATTTTTCAAGCGAATATTTTTATCAGCGGTAAGAAGATTTTTTTTGTTATTTTTACTGTCTTTTTAATAAAAAACAGACAATATCAGACAGCGGAATTCTATCTAAAGCAATAATACTAATACTAGATCCCCCACTACCATCGATATCCGGGATAGCAATAATAGGGCGCATAAACAGCTGTTCCAAAACTAGCACTACATCGGATGAGATTTTCGCTTCATCGACAACAAAATATGCCACATCATCACGCGAGTCTCATACAACAACCGAGGTTAATCAGTCGGACAGTTTATCCGTGGAAAGTGACCTCGTGTCGCTCACTGCGTTCACAATTGATACAACTTACCGGATTGATTCGGCGGAAAGACAGAGTATTCCGGAGAATGACGTGGTACAAAGTAGTTTAGGTTTAGGAGTGAAAAGCGTGGGTGGAGAGAAGATGAATACTGATTCAGCCGGGAGAGTAATTGCGAGTTCGAAAGCGAGGTTTCTCGCTCCGTCGGAACGAGACGCGACGGAAGTTTCGCTTACGCATAAGCGGAATCAAAAGCTTGAACAACTACTAGAGAAACGGACTAAAAAATAACAAGAAAAAGGATGTCACATACAGCGTATTCCATGTAGTTACTAAAGTAAAGTCATGCGTCTCTTTCTTGAATGCATTTCATTCACATAGCGGATTTAGGCAGCTGGCGATGTGATTTGATCAACAAAAGAAATTCCGGTGAGAACAGGCCATCTATCATTAATTAGGTGGTATTGGCGAAGCTGACCTTAAATCGATGATATATGCCGCAATCCGACACTGCGTGCCGAGTTAAGCGGTCAACCATGATATATATCTTACAGCTTTTACCTAAACAAGACACGATTGCATGCTATTCACACCTTTTACAAATAAGTAATGTGGTACAGCAGTCGACCTCATCAAGAACATCCTCGGTTGAGGAAGTTGATTCAGCCAAAGGTACGCACAGTTAAATGACGCGGTACAAGCACATTGTTAGCATACAGAAGTCACAACCGACGACGGCTCGAAACAGTGGCGTGGCATAACTCCTCCAGCGGGCTCGTGTTTGGAAAAACTCAACGGGCGCGGGGCGGCGGCGAAGGCGGCGGGGGCGTCGGCGCGTCGAAAGGCTGTGTCGACTCTCTTGAGTACTTTATCACATTGTTTGTTGTAATCAGCCAGATTCTATTTTTTAATAATCAATGAAACCTTTTTGAAGTATTCCAGTATTTCAGTGTTGGAAGATGGGTGGATAGGAAAACTGGAAAACAACGTCTCGCTGATTATTACTGGTAGCGATAGTCTGACATCTGACGCTTGTAATTAGACTTTTCTACGCTCGACATCGCACGACGCAATAACTAAATACCGTTGAAGAAACTCTATCATAATAAGGTTTCTTTAATATAGTTTAGCTTCGCTTTTTAGTTTTTGTGAATTTAATTAGCTATCAGCCACAGCACTCTGTTCACTTTTTAGTCACGTTCGAATCACCTTTTTCTCACAGATAACTCACATTCGTTGAAAACAGAGATAAGGGACCTGATATTTGCTATATAGCCTGTTCAGTCCGCGTTATATCTGCAGCATGTAGATCAGCTCTATTTTCCTCTGAACAAACAGATGATACAGCAATTGCTAGGACATCGACATCAGATAGCCGGCATGCCACGAGGTTGACGTCAAAAAATAAAAATCACAAGCCATAAACATAAATGACAGGCTAATGGCACTATTTAATAAAACCAACGACGTTTGTGTTGAACGCCCTTTCTCACTAGTGAATAGAGTTTGAAAATCTCAGACTCACTTCTTTACTGTTGTTGGTTTGTACTTGTTTCTTTTTTTGATGTAGAGCGACGATAGGAAGAATGAAATGAAAATCCGAATTAAAAAAGCCGAAGATAAAGCGAATAAACTACGCAATGGTCAAAGTCGCCCGTCGTCGTTGTCGTTGTCGTTTGTTGCCGCTATCGTTGGACTTGTGTTTGTGTCGACTGTACACGGGCTTTGGGCGCTTGCTCGTCGCGAGCCCTACAAGCGAGTTCGTTTGCTTCTCCTCTCTACATTATCCACTTCAACTTGGGAAGCAGTTCCGGAACTTGACAAGTCTTCTCAACAGATCGAAACAGACGAAACGACGGCGTGCTTGTGGTATGTAGTGATTATCTAACTCATAATGTATCGCTTACGTGGCGTGAGCTTTAGTGGCGGAACAACCGTTTTTGATATCATTTACAGCTCAACGACAAATTTTGCTTTGCCTCACTTCCCGGGTACTCTACTTTGTCAGACCTCGTAATGACTTTTTGCCATCGAAAACTCTAACCAACAGCTTCAGTGCCGTGTATCTGTTCTTTGAGCCAAATAGGTTAGTTTAGGTTGATTGCGTTGAGTTTGCTATGGCTTGTGGTGTATTGTGTAGTTGTGTATTGTGTACGGAGTCTAGCTATATCTGACAGCTCGCCCAATCGGGCCAATGACGTACCCGCGCAATCTCACTTTGATCTAGTACTCTGTGGCGTTTCTGTACGCACTAACCTCTTCGAAGTTCTGTTTTTATTCTCCTTGCCAGTTCGTCTTACGTTTCTGATTTCTCAACATTTTACTTTTGTATCATTCCGATGATTTTCAGGCTGATGTAGTATTATATACAAATGAACGTTGAGTTTTGTATTTTAATAATGGTTTTTGCTTTTAATATTTCGATACCAGTCCTGTATCTGCAATCTACAAGGTCTTTTTTTCTATATCTGTGCTCTTTCGTCGGAGTCCGCCCGCAAGCTGATGCTCAGTCGATCATTCGCCTTAATCCCATCTTTTGGATTTAGCCTGTACCTGCCCATTGCTTTTCTTCTTGCATTTGGTGTAGTTCTGCATACATGGAAAATTAACTGGGCAAAATTTTATTGTTGAAACTCTGTTCCTGGATTCATTTATTGAATTATCTGCCGCAAACCACATTCGCAGCTAACTAACTGTAATGATCTCGTCCCTGCGTGCACTCAATGGAGCCCTTGAAAATCGGTCTGCTGTCAGTGTATCACATCTGATCTGCACTATATAATGTGTGCTACACTGAACTGTAGATTCGTTACAAGATGTCTCAAGTCGATATTCACTGGTTCCACTCCCTTGGTATCTCTGTTCTTGTTTTTTTTTTTTGACAGCCAGGGTCTTGTTTCTCAGAACCCTTATATTTCTTCAAGACTGTACTTCTGCAAATAAAACAAATGCAGGCTACTCCATCTTGTGTATTTTCTTTTGAATATCTTGACTCAACTGTGAACTGCGAGAGTTTTAAACGAGATCTATGCCAATACGTACTAAAGAGCAGAGCACGTCATATTATTTTTTCATCAGTCTTTCTGATTGCTGACCTAAATCTATATTGCTACGTTATTTTAAACTAAAATCGTCATGCCTAGTAATAAGCTGAATTGCTGATACGCATTTTAAAGCAAATCACCGCAATCTCAAAACAACTCTGTCAGCATTTTCCCTTGTCTAAGGCTTCCGGCCTTTCCGATATGCCCCTATCGTCGTAGACAAACCGTTATTAAGGGTGTGACAAATTGCATATGAAACCTGACGTTTGAGTGTCATTCAATCATAATGTCTTACTTCTTCATGTAACCCGCCCCCAACTGTGTCTACTCAATTTGCAATCAAATCAAACCAGGCAAGTCGAAGCTTATTTCTAACCCTAGTTTTTCAAGCCCTGAATATAGAAAGCCCTACTACAGACAAAAAACCCTAAGCATACTAAGCTATTACAAACAAGGTTTCAATCTCGGTTCCGTTACGGGACTTGCGCGAACGGCGATAACAAACCCAGGGCGCCACGGTGTCGCCTTAACTTCCCCCGAAAAAGGCGTGTTGTAGTGCGAAACGCAAGGGCCTGCGCCGGAAATTTGGTGGAAAATAAGCCGGAGCTCAAATCAAACTTTGGATATCATACCCATCTTTGTTCTTTAAAATGACGCTCGCATGCGCTATACCCCTCAAGCATTGCTTTCCGCGCTCATTTTTTCCTGCTACTTCGTTTTACAGCCTCAATTGCTTGCAAAAGAGCAGCAAATTACTGTTAATAGGTCCAAGATTACAAAAAACTCAATTCTCAAGACTTTATAGTACTGATAAGATGACGTCGTTACCCGCTCTTCCTTTACTCCAATCAATTGCTGCACATACCGCGTCAAAGACTGCAATTATCCACAATTCGTCCCGCAAAGCATTTACTTATGGTTCTCTAATAAAAGATGTTGCGCGCTGGCGCCTTGCGCTTAGTAAATTAGGCGGATTGGCTTCGGACGGTAAGCGAATTGCAATTATGGGCGAAAATAGTTACGAGTTTGTTACTTGTCTATTGGCAGCCGTCTCGTTGCCCAATACTATTGCAGTTCCTTTGTGCCCGTCTCATACTGCACCTGAAATTACTTATCAGCTCAATGATTCCGACTGCTGTGCTATCGTCGCAACTGAGCGATTCAAAGAAAAATTAAGTCCTTTGGCTGGAGATCGAGAGTTCGTTATCATTGAAGATGTCGTTCTGCCTGAAGCGAAAGAAGTTGTGATTCAGGATGATACTACTGGAATAGTTAACACCAGCGGAATTATTCTTTACACATCGGGAACTTCAGGAAATCCAAAGGGTGTTGTTATCACCAATGCTACCCTCACCGCTCAGGCAAAATCATTGATCAAAGCATGGGAGATCAAATCCTCTGATACCCTTCTTCATACTCTTCCACTTCATCACATTCACGGAATTTTAAATGCTCTTTTAGTTCCTTTGTTCGTTGGTGCTACTGTACTTTTCCAATTCCCGTTCGCTGCTGGACCGGTGTTAAATCTTCTTGCTCATGAAGATAAGTCTGCTCCTGCTATTACAATCTACACTGCAGTTCCAACTGTTTACTCTCGTTTATCTACTCTTTACAAAACATTGCCTGCGGAAAAACAAGCTGAAATCACTGCCGCTATTCCCAAACACCTCCATTTAGCTATGTGTGGTTCGGCTGCACTTCCCGATCCGCTCCGCAACGGTTGGGCGGAACTTTCCGGTGGTCATCCCCAACTTCTCGAACGCTACGGTATGACTGAGGTTGGCATGGCACTCAGTCAGCCATTAAAGGAAAAAGAACGCACAAGTGGCAGTGTCGGAAAACCACTTCCTGGCGTTTATGCCCGATTGGTTGACAAGGATACTGGTGATGTTTTGTATGAGTCTGTTGGATGGGAATCTGAGAAATGGTATAGCGAGAAACCAAAGACTGCCGAAGACCAGGTTTTGGGCGAAATCGAACTTTCCGGTCCTACTATCTTCACATACTACTGGCGCAAAGAGGAGGCTACTGCATCATCTTTTTCTACTGATTCGACTGGCAGAAAATGGTTCAAGACTGGTGACATTGCTGGTGTTGACGGTGTAAGTCGATGGTGGATCAAAGGACGTGAGTCTATGGACATTATTAAGTCCGGCGGAGAAAAAATCTCTGCCTTAGAAATCGAGCGAGAGATTCTTTCATTAGAAGGCATTTTAGAATGCGCTGTCGTTGGTTTACCTAGTTTGGAGTGGGGACAATCTGTTGCTACTGTCATTGTTATGAGCGAAGGTGTCACTCCTATTGAATACGCGGATCTGAAAGCCAAGTTGAAATTACGGTTGACTGGTTACAAGATTCCGAAGGAGTTGAAGATTATTGAAAAGATTCCTAGAAACCAGATGGGTAAAGGTAATGTGTCCTTGATAGTATTGCTTTATTTATTTAATTGGTTGCGGAGTTCTAACAGTATTCATATAGTTAATAAGAAGACTCTGGTCAAGCAGGTCTGGCCCGAGAAATTTGAACAGTAAATAAGAGCATAAAGTTTTTGAAGCCGATAAGAAAAGTATAACTGCCATTCATTTCACTCTTGTCTTTCTCTCACTAATGCTAACAGTTTTTTTTTCTTGTAGTATATACAGCATCGGGTCAAATGGCATTGACCTGTAAAATTGAATTAAAAGTAGCTTGTTATATAAAACAACATGTTTTTCTTTAATCATATGATTATTCAACGATAGTGTGCTGCTTAAAATATCTATCGAAAACTGGCCTATCAGTAGGAACAACGGCGAAGTTTCAAAATATGTCTCAATAAATAAATCTCTCTAAATAAACCAAAAGAGAAGAGGGTCTGTCTTCGAAAATTTTCTATTGCGAATTTCAAGAAATATGCACAATTCTTCTCAAGGCGTCACTGAGCTGTTTTGCAACCGCTTGACCCTGGCGAATCAAGAAAACGATTGTACTCTAGATCGCAGTAAAACTCTTGTACTATTCACTATCTCGTTATAGGATCCTTCTGTCTTGCTTTAGTGCAGCATTCCGTAATCGCTGTTACATCATATATGCTATGCTACCCATCGCATTTAGTACTTGTTTGAATCGAAACAGTCAGAGCATCATTTTATCAATACCAACTTTTTAACACAAAATTTTTCTGTAGTCTTTTGTTCAAGATTCTTGTGAGTGAGTGTCCAGTTTGAGCTAAATGGTCATTAGACAGCGTGATCAGCCTTCATAAATTAGTGCAATTGTTAGTGAGACTCTGGACATTCTTCTTTTAAACCTCCGTGCCTCTGATAATATAAAGCATCAAACCAAGAAACTGGATCCCAATCAAAAACAAAATTACCTGATTCCATACCCGTTTGGATTCCTGTGCCGTCACCACGTCCGTTGTTGGCGTTTTTACTCAAAAATTTTCCACTTGTTTCACCCCACTAGAAACATAAAGCTATTGTCTAGTATCTAGAAAGCCCTCTATTGTCCCGTGTGTAAAACCTGAGATGGTATAACACGAGATTGATATATGGGTATGCCGAGGTAGTGATTTCGAGCATGCGTTTTACGCGAAAATCAACCGTTTTGTGCCGAGGCTGTACTCATTCTCCGCTTAGCATCTCCTCACTAACATAAACTCGGCATATTCGGTAATCAAATTTGGTAGGCTTCAACAAATTAAGACCCATTTGAGTAAGCTGCTGGAATGGAATCCAACCAATGTAAATTCGTAGACAGAAGACAATGAGAACCAGCGGGTAACTAACCGACGATAAGCTACGTACGTATTTGTTGGTCATGACCCCTGAGCCGCGCTTTATATTAATTGATCTAGTGAGAGAGTTACGATAACAGTAAGTGCGATCCGAATTTTTCAAATTAACAAACGATAACAGAAAAGCAAACTCATGAAACATATTGACACAGAATAGACAACAAGCCAAATTTTAAAAGGCTCACACATACGCTTACTTCCAGTGATCGGGTCCAAAATAACCCTTTGCAGGAAGAGAGAAAATGGCAGTTGTGCCAACGCCGTCGACGCCAGCACTAGATACAGTCTTTCCCCACCACGGAATACTGACGTTGGTGACCTGCAAAGTTGCAAAAACCAAGATGGCACAAAGGGCTACACCAGCACTCAAGGCAGCAGTGAGCACGTAATTGTACTTGGTCCACCAAGCAAGGTATCGGCGACGAATATAATACATAAAGACAAATCCGATTTCCAATCCAGGGGTATAATAAGCTAAATTATACCCAGACTGAAATCTGCTCATTCCCGCAATCAAGAGAATAGGATTGACATTATGGAACCAGTGGAAATATTTGATGCGCATAATATACTTTTTGGCATAATAGCACGGTGCACCGATGAGAACGCCAATTAAGAACGACCACTTGAGCATAGGATACAAAGTTGAAAACATGCGAGCAGGACCGACAACACCCCAAACTAAAGTAGCGGTATAAAGCGCATTGGGGAACGGACACACAAATCTGTTTGCTTGGTCCGCTGCACAGAGATCCGGGAACGAAGCCACTAAAACATTGTATGCGGCAATTGTGACAAAAGTCTGAATCAAGGTTGCCAATAACTGACCTCTTAGTAATGCTCGAGGCGGAATTTTGCCATAGTGGCCAAGTTTCTGATCGCCAATGAGAGACTCTGCCTGAGCATCAACATTCCATCCATATACACGACAAATCATGTTGGCAATAGCGTGTTCAGGAATCATGTATCCAGCCACAACGATTGCAATATCGTTGAATCCAAGCTCATATCCGGTAATCGAAAATACAATTGCACTAGGGAAGATGAGAAAAACGCAAATGCAAATAATGACAATAATACTCCACCATGGAGTGTTGGTTGGATAGACAACGCAGGCAATGATTCCAAATACAAGCGAAAGAACCAAAATCACAAGATACCACCAGTCAGGAACTTCCGGATATCTCGCCATTACTCTACAAAGAGCATCGTCATAGTTCTCATAGTTTGATGTTCCTCTGTAGCGCAAAGATTTATAAAAGCCGATAAAGCGTTCTCGCAAAGCTTCCCATTCTTCAAATGCAATGTACACAACTGACATTGTGAACATGACGAATTCAGATCCATATGTCATCAAATATCCCATTGACAAGAAAGGAGGGGAATAGTTTTGGTAATTCTCAACGTTCAGTGTCAAATCCGGGTGAACAATTCTCGAGGCATTATACTTCTTTCCAGTGTTATCAAACGAACTAGTGGAATTAATAGGAATGTGGCCCATCCACTTATAGTTTCCATAATAAAGACCTAGCATGATAATTCCTCCAATAACCATGCCAATGTATTGATTCGCCAAAGAGAAAAATGGAACAGCAAGTGGAGCAGAATAACTTATCACACCCCAGTCGAAAGTTGTCAGCGGATTAAAGCCTAAGCCAAGAATTGATCCGGTAACCACTGCGAGATTCACGTTTTTGGGAGCAATCCAGGTCATCCAATTGAATGTACTAAGCGCAGTAAACAAGAAGCCAGGAAGCCAGTAATAAATCATCATACTGCCTAAAACAACAAAGAAAAATTTATAACGAGTGATTCGCCAACCATTTATGCTATGTCTTTCTTCAGGCAATAGAAGGGTTCGATTCAACATGACTGTAGGCAGCAGAGAAGGCCAGATAGCCTTGGCAGGGTATACTATAAATCTTAGCATTTTGCATAATAATGAACTTTAACACATACCAACAAACCGTCTCAAAAGACCGGCTAGACCAAATCCAAAAAATTGAGTTGAACTGAACAATATCGTTAACCCCTATTAAGCTGTAGTTATTTTAATTACTCACGTGTTCAGCAGGAATATGAATCCGAAATCAACCCACTTTTGAGCTACATCGAAAGTTAACAATTGTCTAGAAAAGATGAAAACAGAAACTTACCGAAAAATCTCTCAAGTTTCATTACTACTACATAGCTCATGAAATTTGTAGAAGTTGCGCCCACATTGACCATCAAAGTGGCAAGAAGTTGTTCTTTATTGTTCCAAGGACCTGGATTCAAGGAGTATCTTGTCTTAAAAACAGTGATACCCCAATCAGGTAATGTGCGCTCCATAAACTTTCCGCAAGGATATAACAAAATCTGAATAGCTGTCGCACCGATGGTAAGAGAGGGCTGACGAAAGTTAAACATCTGATTGATGAAAGCTCCAGCAGCGACCCAGATAGCACCCAAAAAATAAGCACGGAAGGTTTCCACTGGCATCTCTGGATCATCCATTGGATCCCAAACTGCACGAACTTCTGGATAAGGTGAATGATATTTGAGTACTGTGGCTTCAACCAAAAGATCCAAGATGTAATCCTCATGACTTTCTCCGTAATTTTCTTCTCCAGCCAACAAAGAGTTAATTTTGTCTCTTGAAACTACATCAAAATTTGAATCTTCAGCGTGATATGCAGAAGCGGCAGTTAAAACTGAAATAGCTTCCGATGTAGTCATTGTCACAAGCATATCCAGTAGATACTCCAATACAGGGTCATTATCAAGAATATCAGCTAGATCACTATGTGCTTCGGCACTAAGTCTTTCAAAAGCCTTTTGTCGAAGATCAAGTATATCAAGCTCTGTAACCGTAACATCGACTTCATCTTTGAGATTGTGTATATTGGGACCGTCTATTTGCTTTTCGTCAACCAAATATTCTTTGTCAATCTTAACTCTCTCGGCAGAAGTCTTGGAAACTTCTTCAGATTTATCATTATAGTCAGACATCCTTGGCAACTAATTTTCTGCTGTTAGCAGATGCTAAACGTTTAGCAATAAGACACAAGAACTTTACAAGAACTTGGCTATAGGTTTGTGTTCAAAGTAAAACTTACACTATCTGCAGGAGCGAGTATGGAAGAGGGAAGAATGCCAAATTTCTGTCAAGATTGTGCTTGACGCAAAATCAATAAAAAGTGAGCAGATCATTGAAGCCATTGGAATTATATATACGTTTCAAAAGTCCGAAGCTTACTAGGTATCAGCAATAAGGCATTTGATAGACCAGACAAAAAATAAGGTTTTCTAGGCATTGCCAAAAGGTCAAAGCTCAGTCAAAGCGCGCACAAAGATTGCCCAAAGCACACGCCCGGGCCTCACGTTGTATGTAACGACAACAGCAATCGCAAGTTGCGTGCTATCAAAAATTTCTAAATTTCTAATGAAGTACTGAAATCTGCAAAACGGATCATGTTAGGCAATTTTATATTTTTGATATAGTGTGACTTGAGGTTGTTTAATATTTTATCGAGTTGATTTTAAGATACTGTCGCGCATTTACAAGGAAACCCTTGCCGAACCTAAAATTTGAGCTGCATATCTTATCATCCAGTGCCCGCGCTCGAGCCGATAACACAATCTTACGCAGACGAACAAAATGCTACTGGTTCAGCTATTATATCTATCAGAATCAAAAATGCTCAATTTAAGTTTTTTTCCTGGTAAGCAGCAAATAAGAGCTGAAACAATACCGGCACATTTTGTTTCCTCGGAGTCGCTCGCTGATAAGAAAGCGCAATCGGGATCTCTTTTATTGGTGGTTCGCCATAGAAACCAGGGCGTAAGTAATTTGCCGAGTGATTAATCTAGCTTGTGGCGCTTTTATCATTCATGCTCTTTGTGTAGCATTGATATCAGCATTACTCTTTGTGTTTACCATGTCATACTTTTTATGAGAAGTCACATTCATAAATATGTATTATATTGTTAGAAAGCTTTAATATGAGTTTGCTTTTATTTTTGCTAACAACAAGTTAAGAATAAGAGCGTTTAAAATAGTGGATCCTTCTGTGACTCGTCGTTAATTGAGTTTTTGGGATGGGTTTTCAGTAAATGCAAGTAAGATAAGCCACCGAGCAAATACAGTATTCGTAGTCGTATTTGAGTCGTCTATGCACTGAAAAGAGGTTTACTAAGATTGCGGAGATTTGGCTCATTCAGGTAGAAAAGTGTAGAACTATACAATACATCGTTATTCTTACTATACCTTACATATGTTATAAATTATACAATAAATTGTTATTTTATACTATACCTGTGCTAGTATCCACTTAAGTTCTCCACTGCATTGCAGAGGCCGCTTTTTCTCAATCATTTATATAATGCGTTACGCACTCTTTAAGTGAGAGATTCCAAGTTGAGATCAAAGTACTTCCGTCGGGTAGCTAGCTTCCTGAAGCAGGCAGAACATTTTCCCCGCTAAATTTTTGTTTAAAACCCGACGTCGCCCGATAACAGACTAGCGATAAAGATGACTTACCTATCTTCTGACTATCAAAAGAGATAGGCGTCAAACACGACTCAAGTCTGTATCTTATGCCTTTATTTTATTCTCATTTGAGACGATTCAGATCAGTACTTTGTCCTGGGTAATCCTAAATCATATTCATGGAGCATCCCAAGTCATATAACTACTTCAATAGTATCGATATAGGGCACGCTCAGTTCATGATGGATGTTCAAAGGAGAATATTTCTTAATTTTCGAGTGCAACTAATAACAAAATAAATTGTGAAGACCTAGAGCAATTGCGAAGGCAGCTTCTATGAATTTGACTGAACCATCGACCAAGTATGTCAAGCATGAACGTACCGTACCGGCCTTAATTAGAGCTGACGCTAGAATAACCGACTCACAATCAACAGTGTACTTATACCAAGTTTGTTCAATAAATTTGGTACAGATAAGCTTCGAGCAATTGGAAAAACAAAGGTCAGCTTGCAAATCATGTTAAAAAATTCCGAGTCGCCTTCTTATATATCTAGAATATTTATCAGCCATTTGAAATTTTGCACGAGTTGGTAAAAAATAGTCAACAGCCAAAACTCGCACACAACTCACTAGATCATGAACGTAGAAGAATCTCCCTGAAATCGGGACAAAGTCGGTCAGATTTTCAGTTCTGCACATTCAACCAACTATGATTCAATTGAAAATATGGAGTACTTATCTCTGATTCTTCCTCAAGATATCGGCAAGTTGAAATAGCCAAATGGACGAAGTCCATGTGGACGTGTTATGGTGCGGCTCGTGGGCAATAAAACAAAACTTTAAAGTTATCCGCAGCTTTCCCTTTCCATTGATCAACACACTTCTCTCAAATCATTTAATTTAGTTTGCTCGATGGATTACTATGAAGAGAATGAGCATTTCATGCTGAGGCGGTCAAACTTTCATAATCTTCGTTTTAACTCCGACATAATAGAAAATGATATGTGGGACGAAGGCGTCATTGGGACCGATGCAGAGTCGCTATTTGATAAAGGACGCCAACTATATGACTCTGATATAGCATATGACTTCAGCTTTATTTATTTTTTACGAGTGAGTTGAATTGATTGTGGTTAGCTTTTATGTTTTGGATGTAATTAGTTAAAATAGTAGTACCTTGATATCAGGATGAGCAGTAGTTTATGGAAGAAAGAAATAAAATCACGTACGAATCAAGAATCGACATCTGATAGCAAATGTCCTACTACTGAGTCGGAAGCTTTGAAATACTGTGCTTTGATCTCTTTGCACGAAGGTGCGAATAATTATGCTTTACGGTTTGCATATAGCATGCTTGCTATGTGTCCGGAGTTTAAGGAGGTATGCAATGAGCTCAACTTATACTGGAAGTTCAAGTATCGATATCTTATGTTTTCAACAGTATTACTTTGTCGCAGTAAGATGTCACTTGGCTTTAAATGATCCTAAACGAGCACGCAAGCTATTACAACAAGCATCGACGCGTTTCCCCAGTTTGCAGTCATCTTTGGAGCCATTAAAGGTGTCGTTGGAAGCGCTTAGTCAATCGGTTTCCGACCCACAACTACATTTGGACGATTATATTTACAAAATACGTTATTTAAAGCCTAAAGACTTTATCGAGAATATACCTTCTGAGGTGATTGCAACAATTTTTTCGGGTAATATTGAAGCGCGACAGCTATGTGCTTTACTTTCTATATCGAAAGGATGGAACGCAACGTTGGAAAACACGCCTATTGTATGGCAACACTTGAAGTTTAATTTCACTTACACAGTTATACGGAGAAGTGATATTTGGAAAGCTATACGGCGAGCAAACGGTCTATTGAAAAGTTTAGAGTTATCAGAATGCGTTGCGCATTACGATGCTTACAAATTTATCGATGAATTTCAATGGCTCCCGGACGGATCTGAGGTTGAATTTCAAAACGAGCTCTTGCAATGCAGACCAATTACTGTTAGTCGAAGTGAACTGTTCAAGAATTTAGAAGTGTTGAAGCTAGGGTTTTGCAGTGACTTTAGCGAATACTCTCGGTGGGATACTGTCACTATCAACATCATGAAGAATCTGAAAGTACTTCATGCACGACTTGAAAATACTGCAGATATTCTAGACTTAGCTGTCGAAGAATATCTGCCCAACCTGGAGGAGTTGCATTTGACTCGACCATATCGCATCGGAGTGTTTGAGGAAATTAAAATCGAGAGGCACGATCAAGAGTTCCACCGGTCAAACAGAAAATCCTTGAGCAAGTTGAGAAGATTTAGACTTGGCAACCCCTCAGATCTTATAGATCGCTTTCCTTTCACCGAAGATCCTTATAGTTCCTTGTTGTCATCTACAGCACTTCAGAAAATTCTGCATTTGATGCCTAATCTTGAAGAACTTGAATTAATTAATCTTCACATTAGCAATGCCGTGTTCCATGTTCCTATGGATTTATCAGAATTGATTGATCTCAGAAAACTGACACCTCATTTGAAAGTTCTTAATTTAGACAGGACGAAACTAGATTGGGTACCATCAATACCTGCATCGTGCCGTAAATTGACTACTGGCGGGTTTAAAGCAATCTTACCGTTCAGATTACATTACAGTGCAGGTATTTGGTATGCTGAACAAGGAGATGAGAGTCTTGAGGTTTTTCCCTTTGATAAAGTCCTTGAGCTTAAATCTATCACAGATTTCACTATGATTTCGGTCACGCTTGACAATCATGGACTGTTAGATTGTTTGGCAAATTTTAGTACTAAATTGACTAGTCTCAATTTAAATGAAACATCCGAATCGATAGACTGGACTCTGCCGCCAAATGTTGAGTTTTCCTATTTTCTAACAGATCCAGCAGTCTATGGCTTTCCTGCTTATATACGTGGAACGAAGACCTTAGCCGCTTGCATTGGAAAGATGTTTCCAAGTCTTAAAAGGCTGTCCATTGGATATAATTGGATGATAAATGATTCTGTGATGAACGACATTGAGGATTACTTGCCAAATCTTGAGTATCTTGATATATCAGGAACAGCAATCACTAGCATGAGAGTCTGCTCCTATATTTGGAGAGATCCATTTAATTTTCCCAGAGATGAGTATTTTTCTGGATCAAGATTACAGGTATCTATTGAAAGTGTGGAAAATACGAAATGCCAGTGTCTTTTGAAAACATTGGTGGTCACAAAATGCCAGGAAATAGACTCTCAATTTTTCCAGTCTTGGCTAGAAGCCGGTGTACGGGTTTGCAAAGATGAAGTCGTTGCACAAGAGGCCATGCGATTGAGTAGATTGGAAGAAGATAGGTAGGTCATGAACAGAAAAACTTGAAGGATTCAAAATTAACTAATTGCTTAGAATGTTTCAGAGTCTTTATGGGCGCACATCTTTCCCAGTTGTCACTCTGTTTACCGGTAGCGAATACGGGGAAGAATACGCCTGAGCAATTTACATAATGTGCTACTGACAACTTTTTGTTTGTAAAATCATGTAGGTATTCTGAATATAGGATTCTTTACTAGAATAAAGAGTTTTTATTGGATAAAATGCCCTTGACGAAGATAGGCTTCAGGCCAGCAATGCAGTGCGAAGAAGAATGCCCGATCAACCACTCTTTAATCTGTAAAATGTCTATGAACTGTTCACTTCTAAACGATATTCATACTTCATTTCAACACCCTCATTAATACCCGAATCGTGCGGATTATAGCATGAAATAACCTGTTTCCAGAATGAGAACTTCAATCTATTACAGATTATTTTATGCTCTCGATTCCGTTCGACCGTTATGACTTGTTGAATTGTTTGGCACTTTCAGATCTGGATTGACTGGTCTCAATTAACATGAAACAACCAAAAAACATTTTTCTAAATAGTGTGCTTTTCACTTATTATCAGACCCTAGATTCTACGGGTAGATTCTAGAAACGAAGTCGGTGGTTGCCATTTCTTGTTCAATTAATGTTTTGGATGAACACAACATTTTCGGTAATATTTGTTAGGAACGAACGTGATCTGCATGCAGTTCGAGACAAGCCGCCACCACTCACCATAACGTTACGGCTTAATGACAAAAATTCACGAACTGTACAGGTTTGAGCACAACGTAAATTTCCAGGCTAACCTCACCCATTTTCTTTCCAAATACACTGAATAAATTTGCATTTCAATATTTCCTTCAGTAACGGTTTTGACGGTAATACTGTTACGTCTTCGCACAACCTGAAAATGAAAAGAAATTAACCAATAACTTGATTTTCAAAAGTGTTTTCCCGTTGATTTCTTGTCATGAACCGTCATTCAGTGGCGAGTTGCAGAGCTTAAATTTATATCAAATCATGGCGTCATTGCGGGTCTATCCTCAGATGCGGTGTTGCACGCGAGCAGCCGACGCCGGATATTTGAGAGGTTTTGCCGTAGCGCAGAGAAAACAAAGTTTGGTTTAACCAGAAAACTACGCGGCTCACGCGGTTGTCGAGCAACCTTAAACTCGCTTCATTTTTACGGCCCGCCACCGCCAACACTTTGGTCCAATCCCGAGGCGATAGTTTTCCGCTCCCAATTTTTTTCTCGATCGTTGTTTTTTATCAACACGAGCGTGGCTCTGCAACAACTCAACTCCACTATAGATAGCAGCAAAAATTTGACAAAGGCTGAAATTAGAGTACTTTGGCCTAATTTCAGGCTTTTTTGGTCTTTGAATTTTTGTTATCTTTACTCATCAAATTTGGCTGCTGAGTATTCGAGTCATTAGAAAAGTATTCAGTCCGGTTTGTTCCGCCCGGATCCCGGTCCAGCATAGAATTTTTGTCTTTGGAGCTCCTATTTTATCGCAATTGTATCTGATCAAGCACTATGCCGGGTCCGACAAGATTTTCTCTGCTATTTGCAGCATACCCAACCATCACAGCCGCCATTTTGTTGGCATTCAGACGACTACAACATCCGCTTTTTGATAGGTTTATGTCCCAACAAGCTCAAGTCCGATTCTTCCAGCGAGCAGCAAGCAGTGGAATTGCTTTAACTGCTCCAGCTACTGCTGCTACTGCTGCATATTCTTCACCATCAAACATCTCTCCATCAGTGAACTTCGGAAGCGTGGTCACTGGCATACCCGGAAACGTTCCCGAGTTCACCTATTTAATAAGTGCATCTTATCGACCAAAAGATCGTAAGCCTTCTGGTAAGGCTAGATCTCGCAAATCCGGAAGACCAGATTCCGGAGAGGACAGTTTTTTTTACACGAAAATATCCGATTCAAACTCGGTCGCATTTGGAGTGATTGATGGCGTTGGTGGATGGAACGAAATCGGAGTTGACGCCACAGATTTCAGTCATACTTTAGCTGAAACTATGTCTGATCTTACGTCTAAACTTGTCACCGACTCAAATCGTGTAAGCCCTGATAGTCAAATAATATCAGATTACTCTTTTCCGCCATTGGTCCTACTGGACGCGGCTTACACATCAATGAAAGAAGCCGGCGAAGTGAAAGCTGGAGGATCTACAGCTTGCGTTGGTGTTGCGCATAATAACGGTACCTTACAAGCAGCAAATTTAGGAGATTCAGGATTTTATATTTTTAGAGATGGGAAAGTACACTACATGTCAGATCCACAAACTCATTTCTTCAATGCGCCTTACCAACTGGCGATTATCCCTCAGGAGATTATTGATATGAATGCTAGACGAGGAGGAAAGAATATTGACGATAAGCCTAGCGATGCTAGTTTGTCTACTCATAAATTAAAGCACGGAGATGTGGTTGTTTTTGTCACTGATGGAATCCTCGACAATCTTGCACCAAAAGATTGCTTACGAATAGTTAATGAGGAAATGGTATTCAATGGCAACTGGATCATTGACAGACGATCTGGAGACATTTACGCAAACGGATCCGACAAACCATACTCTGGAATCGACAAATTAGCGAAAAGAATTGTTGGGGAAGCTTATAAGGCTAGCATTGACGAAAAAACCGATGGTCCATTTGCCAAGGAAGCGCAACGGCAAGTGAAGGCTCTGTACAAAGGTGGTAAGCCTGATGATATAACTGCTGTTGTGATGTTTGTGCAACAACCGTTAGGCGGTCGTCCTCAAGAAAAGCTGTAGCCAGCCTCGCTCCCCACTTATAGAGAAAATTTACGTCTACGTATTGGCTTGTTAGAAAAATAGATTGAGATCAGTTGGTTTTCGTCTGGGATGAGCCATTTTGATTAAAACGTTTTTATTGTTTTTGCTTATGACTTTTTTTTATATTTTTTGCAATGAAAAATGGTGAAGAGATTAATGTTTTGTTGATTGAAGTTTTTTTGTCTCGATGAGTTCTTTTTTTTTGTGTTGTGTTACATCCACATGGTTTGAATGGCGTTAATATTCCTGGGTAATTATTTTATTATTTCTCTATCTTCTTGAATGAAATTTTTGTTTTTTCCTGAATTTAAAATTGTGTTCCCAATTTTTGTTAACAGTTTTACAATTCTTTTGGATGTCTTATTTCTGTGAACTGAATACCTTAAGCGAAATCGAAAGTTCCATATCACTTGTGCTACGTTGACCAGCTTAAATTTTTAGCAAGACAAACTACTTTTCTCGATTTAAATTTATTCAGCGCCTACGTAGAAAAAAACGACTAATCGAGAGACATCAGAATTTGCTTATGTCGCAAATGCGGAAAGTCATCTCGGTGACACCTTTGGCATCATCATTAATTTCGAGCTGTTCTACAACGTTAGGCAAAACTCATTGACTAATTCCATCTAAAATAGAAACTCCTAACTAAAAAATGTTTAGATCATCTTCCAATTATAATCACTCATTAAAGATATATCATTCATTACTACTAACTCCTAAACCCATGCAATCCGCCCTAACTTTCTCCTTTTTCACCATCAACAGCTCCCCAATCGCAACTTACGCAATCACATAATTACACAATTTTCATCTACTGGTTCAATTTCACCCACCTCATCAGCTGCCTGCGTTATTTGCGCCAATGTTTCTCGCGGCAGTTCATTTCTATTTTCCCGTAACCTTGCAGCCAGACCTGCTAATAAGTGCCGTGCATAACGGGTTTCCACGATACCTTGTCTCGAAGTATTTTCGTTTGAAGAAACGATGTAATATTCATAAGATAATTTACATCGTGATGGACCGAGAAACATACGTGGCGCAATACTTCGTTCCAGGATTGCTTTATTGCGATTCAGTTTTGTTAGACTCAACTCGTTGAATACTAGTTTTTCTCTTGACGTTTTTGCGATTGATATAGTGCTTTTTTGATAACGGTTTTCTCTCTCTATAGCAATCTCTGCAGTTTGAGCTTCTTTTGGTGTCGGCGAGGCTTCTAGGTACGTATTAAACTGATAATCCGTGTCTTTATATGATCCAGATTGGACCCACTCAGTACGCGAATGAATACGTTTCGGCTTGTAGTCCAAACTATAAGGACTGAAAATCTTGATTGTTTTATCGATTCCAGAGACTGCTATCTGAGGTATTTGAGGATGAGGCTCCATAACATTAAGAATTTCCGAATCACCGTGTAGAATATTCACAATCTTTGATGTTTTTCTATCCCAGATAAATAAATGCCCAGAATCAGATCCAGACATCACATATTCATCATCTGGACCGTAAAAGTTGACGTCTTTCACAGTTTGGACGTTGCAGTGGCCTTTGAATGATCGAATGGCATCGATTACCGGAACGCCCGCTTCAATTTCCATAGGATTGCGACGAGAATCATAGCTCAATCCGTAATCCATCCATGCAGAAATATAGCCTTCGTCTTCATCATCCTGTGAATCTTCATCATCGTCTCCTTCTGTTTCTCCTGCTTGAAAATCAACATCAGATGCCCGATCTTCAGCCAAGGCAGGATGAAATACGTCTCCAACATAATCAATGTACTCATCACTTTGATCATCATCGTCATCATCGTCATCATCCATATCATCTTCTGCCTCATATTCAGCAAGTAGATCAGCTTCATTGTAGACTCTATCCGCATTTTCATCCGACTCTATTTCCAAAGATTGATTTGATGAGTCAAAATCATAAACATTATTATCATCATAATCATCATCATCATCATTATAATTAGCATCGTCATCATAATCATCATCATCGTGATCGTCATCATAGTGAGGGAAATATTCATCTGAGAAATCAATGAAATGATCAGAATCAGGACCAACTCGTTCTCGTGCACGGTTGTTACTAAAGTGCTGCGCATCTGAAGAATTTTTTGTTATAGGTTTCATATCAAGTTCATCTGCATATGCACAATATTCATACTGCTCAGGTTTTCCTTCCGCCATTTCGTAGTCTTCGACTTCATTTTCCGAAAACGCTTCAGCGACATAAAAGTGACCGGTAACACCTTCACTAAAATCTATACTTCTTGCAGAATTGACGGCACTAGCATCCAGGACTTTCAATTCTTTAGGCCTTGCAGCACTGACAGCACTAGCATCCAGAAACGAATAATTGCTTGAATCATTATCAGTGTAGGCACGAGCTTCAGCCACGGATCTCCAGTCCTCTAGCTTGCAAGTGTCATCTTCTATCTTAACAATGCGAAAAGGCCCTTCTGGATCATCTTCATCATTGTACAAAGGAATGGACGTATCATAACGCCTATCAAGTTTGCTTACTCTTGCATGCCATGCAAACCCAAATGCTAGATCTAAAACCGCAACATCTATATCTTCCGCTTCTCTCCGCAGTAGTGCTACGATATATGGTAGCCAATGCTGTTCATTTAATCGGTCATAGATCGTTCTACCACTGTAGTACTCTGCTCGAATTGTTTCTGCCAAATGATATTCTGATTCAGCCAGAAACTCTCTGTCGTGAAAGTCCATTAGTTTAGATAATTTATAATCAGCACTGCGGAAAAAATCGGGATTTAGAGTAAACATAGGTTGTTCGACATTGAAACTAGGGTACATGAGATTAAGAATTGAAAGCACAAGGTCATATCTTGGTGACCAACCCTCAGTGATGGTCCGAACCATTTGATCGTCTCTGTATGTTGAAATTTCGAGTAATAGGTCTTCGTAGGTCTCCATAGTTAACGGTGAAATCACACCACGGGGAATATCAGTCGATCCAGAAAAAGCGGCCTTTAATTGTAGAAAGTGATTTATAGCGACCACTAATTTAAAAACTTCAAATTGCTCAATAGACTTAGGAAGAGACAGTTTGTGAAAGCGTACTAAGAGCGCCTCAGCTATAATTCGAGATCGGTCGTAGTCTTTCTCGTTGAAGAACTTGCTGCGTAGTTGTTTATATAGTCGATGTAAAGGTGTTAGAACGGGAACTGGACGAGCTGTAACCAACGAATGGCATTTCTCGTTTACAGAAGATTGTTGTAAACCTGTTTGCTTAGAATTTTCCAAAGAAGATGTACGATCCTCATTACATGAGCTGTTGGAAGAAACACGTTTTCGTTTCTGTTCAGAAGAACTGCTAGGCGTCTCTTCATCAGACAAATTTATAGCCTTTTCGGAAACCGGTCCCTTCTTTTTTGAAGAGGAAGATTGAAGCGTTCCATTTTTTCCCAAGCCGGCTTCCTTTTCCTCGGCGTGTATATTGAAAAGGTAAACATTGTCTGCTGACCAACTTCCCAATAGCTCGCTGGGTCGAGAGGTAGAAAACTTTGCTGAAGTGATATGGTGAGCAGTACGAGCAGCAGGCATGAATCTTCGAACACATTGCGTGCTTTTCGATGAGTCTGTAGGCATTCCCCAAGTTTCTCGTATATCACGGGCTAAGTATCTGCGATCATGAAGAAATATACAGGGATGAGAACCAGCCAAGGCAATGTATTGCGGCTGTGATGGAGAGAGTGTGATAGTATTTAGAGAAATTTTCCGCGAACGATAGGATATTAGTGGAGGACTAACATCATCATTGAGTGTGCGGTAACGGTCAGGGGCACGGAGATCAATTTGACGCACGTCACCTAATGAACAATTTAGCGCCGGTATTGATTACAATTGATCTTAAAAATATAGCACAGAACTGTACCATCTTCGCTACATGTCAGAAAAACATGTGAACTGTCACCGTCAGGTAAAATGCATTTCACGCGATCTCTGTAAGATCTGAAGACATCTCGAGTAGTAGCACCACCATGATGAAGATCAAAGACACGAACTTGAGAGTCTCCGGAAGCGGAAACAATAACACCATTTCCAGAATGAGGCATGAAAGCGACAGAGAAAATGTTACTGGTATGTCCAGTCATGAACCGATATTGCAGTGGGTATGAAGGTGAGTCAGTAGAGTACAGATTGATATGAGTATCGTCTGAGCCTGAAGCCAGATAACGGCCATCGGACGACCAACAGAGAGTATTAACGCATCCAGAGTGCCTAAAACGCTGTCAACTTCTGGTCTGAAGCGCATATCGGAAATCAAAGACAGTGCATACCCATATAGCTGATGGGTGAGCTCGAGCTCATCAACAAAGCAACGAGCTGAGTATAACTTTGGGATCGCGGAACCACGATCGAGTTCACGATTTAGGAGAGCATGCGCAAAAGACATTTCTGCCGAGTATCATGACCGTTTTTTGAACTACAAAAGTCAAGCAATTGCGTGTAGAAAGTTGTTCCTGTTAATCAAAGGCCGCGCAGAGATACGTTGGGAGCAAAACGTAGATGACGTTATGCATCTCGAAAGCGGCTAGCGGGGGCCTGATGTCAGTAGCCCCTGCCCTGACCCTGTGGAAGTCGAAAGTAAGGGCCTGGAAAGAGCATGAAAAGGAAATGAGCTCTGCTTCTTTTTCTGCTATTTTCCCGCGCGCTTTTGGGTTTTTTTTTGCGTTTGCTCCGCTTTTTAGGTTTCCAGCCTGCTGCCGCTAGTTAGCCTTTTGCTTTCCCACCTCTTTGTTTACCTCTGCTTTTCTTTGAAACTCTCTCCAGTGTCTATCTAACTGGCCCACACTCCAACCAACCTCTTCGCTGTTGCCGCCCCCTGTTGTCCACTCCCCCAATTTCGACCTTCCTTATTATCCTTATCTCTTCTATTTTCTCTGCCATTGTCATTGCTCTCGTCGCCCAATTCGCTTCTTTTCGCCAAATGCCATCGCTACCGCTCATCTACGTCTTTAACGACGCCGACGACATGGCGCCCGCGCTCGCCGACTACGTCCTCGCAGCACAGGCAGCCGCTCTTCAGCGCCATTCGGCCTTCAAAATTGGCGTCTCTGGCGGATCTCTCGTCGCCAATCTTAATAAAGCGCTTCTCCACAACCCAAATGTGGAATGGGGAAAGTGGTACGTTCTTTGCTGTTTGTGTGTAGCAGCCTGCGTGTGTGCCTGTGCCGGGCGGTGGAGGCAGCCATCGCGAAACCCTTCTCCATACAGCCTCCACCTGTCTAGCACTTGTGGTTACAGGCACAGTTCGCATTTGAGTATTTTCTTGGGAGTTTTATTTACTAATTGACTTACTCAAGGCACATCTTTTTTGCTGACGAGCGTCTTGTCGAGCTGGAGTCGCCCGACAGCAACTACGGCCTACTCAAATCCGGACTCCTCGACCAACTCCCAGAGGGCACTCCTCAACCTATCGTCCATGGAATTGACTACACTCTTCTCGACGATGCGCTTGAAGTTGCTGATGCTTACGAAAAGGAGCTGATTAAGAGCTTCGCTGCAAAGGGTATGTTTTTGTTTGATTCATGCGTTTGGTCAGTGCCAGTTCTCATTATCTTCTAGACTCTGTCAGACTTCCTGCATTCGATCTCTTACTTCTTGGTTGCGGTCCCGATGGTCACACATGTTCTCTTTTCCCTGGTCACGAACTTCTCCGTGAAAACGTTGCTTGGGTCGCTCCAATTGAAGATTCCCCCAAGCCTCCCCCACGACGAATCACTCTCACTCTTCCTGTCGTTACTCAGTCTTTGAGGTAAGTAAGCTATTTATTTCCTAATAGTGGTGGTGATTGATTAGTTTTATAGAATTGCCTTTGTTGCTGTCGGTGAATCAAAAGCTCCTGTCTTGAAGACTGTTTTCGAGAATCCTGAAGAGGGCCTTCCTTGCTCTCTTGTCAACGAAGAAGCTAAAGGCAAAGTCACTTGGTTTGTCGATGCACCAGCAGTCAAGGGAGTCGCTGTTCAGAAGAAAGAATACAAACCTTCTGCTTTATAATCTTTTGACCTCACAGCATGTACATGACAAGTATACGAGGATTTGATTCCAATCGAATCGCTGATTGTGACTTTTTTAATGAAAGGTTTCTTTCGAATTTATTGCTACAATCTACAGAAACATCATACACGGTACTTTCCTCTACTTACACGTCAACAAACTTGAAAAAAAAACTTACAAAAGATTTACAATTGTCATATTATTTGCACACAGTCGGTTAATTCGGGGAAGCACGTTGTTGGTAAACATTCTATGTACATAATATTTAAAGTAATGCTACAAATATCAATGTTCATGGAAGCTCTTGTGATCAGTCGCTATTATTGAACAGATTACTATCGACGAAATTCAATTGTGTTTTCTCTATTATCTATTCCTACACTTTTATCTATTGCTTTTTTATTCTGCTTTATCCATTTTGTGGTCATTGTTATTTTTTACTCTTCATGCGTCTGTCGTTTCGTCTACTTCAAATTGTGTTTTTTTTTTCTTTCTATTACTCTTTTTTTTACATGTCAGTGGTTTTGCCGCTTCTGTGAGAGTGAGAAGTATGGAGTGGTGCTTGTTTGCGTTTGATTAGCTGTCCAGGAAGTGTCTTTTATCGTTCGTTGGATGTATTGTTATGTGCATTTTTTTATTGGATATTCTTATTTACTTTACCTTAACTGAACCTAAGATTTATCTTTATATCTTATTCTTATTATAATTACTGTTATTGAGATAGATAGCTAGAGCCGATTAGGATGAAATGCTTTAGCGCGGTAGAGATAATGCAAGATACCAGCCTTCACATCATTCGCACTAAAAAGACACTGTCGACATAACCATTCTTACTGAAACCTGTGAACCAAACAAAACATTCGCATCAAGAATCACAAATAAAATTGGTCTCACGAAAACATATAAGGTTTTCTTTTAAATGAATTGAGCAAAAGTTCTATATTTGGTGTCGAATGAATGAGTGCGTTTGCCTGTGCGCAGAAGGTTACTTATGCATTATGAAAACTCCTCGTGAAGAAATTCCGTCTACCACAATAAACAAATTAAAATTTATTTTGCATAAATTAACAATGACGTCAACACTTTACAATCAACAATCAAACTCCCTTGTAAAATTTTTACTACGTCAATCCTTCGCAAACAGTCAGGAATTCAAGTGTCAGAATTGGTAGCATTTAAAGTTTAAGCGATTTAATTAAAGTCTAGGCGCGTTTCAAGTTTTCGCGTAGCAACTAACCGAAGCGTGAAATGAGCGTTTTTATTTATGTGCCCCGGGGGTGGTTAAATTTACTTTTGTTCTGGGATAACTTCTGTGTTTTTTTTTCGGGGCTATTGAAATGAAGGACATACTTACATTTTGTCTGTCTAAACTAGAAATGGATTGAGATCTGTTACATGAAACAAAAATGTCTCAATGGAAATCAAATACTGAAAGTCACAGCTACGTCAGCAACTAATCACACAACTATGCTTTTACAAAGTAGAACAAAAAATATCATTTTAATTTATTGGAAAACAAGAGTTAGTTTTGTGTGCAGTGTACCTGTAGTATACTAATATACTTTGGAGACTTAAAAAAAGGCAAAACTGTTGATGCGGTAAATCTGCTTTTTTTTCCACCACAAGTTTCTAGACATCACATAAATTGAAAGAAAAAAAATCTTTCATACAGTAGAATTCATCTGCACAATAAGAATACAAAAACTACGTACTTCTTTTTCAACACTGTCTTAAGTTTGCGATAAATCAAATTTGTGTTCCATTGCGTAATAGTTGCCCAAAGTTCAGTAAAACCGGAACATTGACGTCATGCGAAGCTTACGATTGATAAACAAGCAAATACCGTAAGTACTGACACTAAACAGAAAATCAGACCGGCGGTCTTGTATATTATCAAATCAACAATGTACGTTCAAAATTGTTCACTTGCAGGGAAGCTTATTAATAGGGTTTTTTACAATCTTACAGTACGTCAACCGTCTACATTGAACGTTCCAAATATCTCAAAAATATGATGAAAGAATAAGATCATATTAATTACAATCATAGCAACTAGCACCAATCACTAGATACTCAAATCAGACATATGCAAATAGAAACAAAACCGCTTCAGAAAAACTTCAAATCACTAGTAGGTGTGGATCACTTTATATTGATGAATAATAATCTTCAGATTATAGTAAATTAATGAAAAACGACCCATTGACCGGTGCCTAAAATCACTCATTCGTTACACAAAGATATGTTTTGCTAGCAGATTGTGATATTGCTGATTGCGTATTAAACAGAAAACAATGGTTTAGAAATCTGAAGATTAAACAACACCGCACACTGAGTAAAAAACCTCCTCAATTGATCTGAGAACTATGAATTGGTTAACATCACGCCCGAAACATAGGAACACAAAACACTAACTAGAAACATTTGCTAAGTATAGCTTCATTTAGTAGCCCAGTCAATAACCGCAGCAATCATGATCTCCCTGTCTTCCTATCAGCCTAGGGAAAGTCAGAGGTAACGCCAGCCCTTCACGAGAATGCTGCCTGTCAACATTTGCTATTCTCAGGCTTCATCTGCAGTGCTTGACAATACGAGGGCCTCAAAGAAGGAGGTCTGCGACCCCTGTCTTCTATTCCTGCATCAAGGTCATATAGACTGACATACCAAATCACAACAAAGACTCCTAAGAGCAACGAGTACTGTTCATTGGATTGGTTTATTGCATGCCATGTTAGATAGTTCTTGTCGTTAGGTAGAGATGCAGCGCGTGGCTTAGGCTATCTCCAGACAGCTCAGTCACTATCAAAAACACATGTGCTTGAATAGAGGAGAGAAAATGACGCTAGCGGTTAGTAAACAGAACATAGACGAAACCAATGAACGCGTCGTGGGACATTTTGTGAATAATATTCAAGAACCATAAGGCATAGTGATTTTCATTTCATAAATGCATGACTCTAAACAGTTTGACACTAGAAGAGAAAGGCGGATGAATGGGATCTGTGGTGTTGGGAACTTGGGAAAGGAAGTGAAGCGGGGAGAGGGGAAACGGCGGGTTTATATGCTACTTAGGGTAAGGTCGTCGTTGCTATTTACTACATACCTCATTCAATTTTCCAGTCCATTTGCTAACTGTCATATGCGCGGCGCTCATTTTACCGTATTACTGTTACGATTTAAGTTCCGAGTCAATTTGACTTTCCATAAAAGTACTATATTGCTTAATAAGTTTTAAGAAGTCCCTTTTCACTTCTTTAATGCTTTAGACCGCGTTCCAGGTTGATGAGAGCTTTGCTTTTCTTTCATTATTTTAGGGACTTTCTTCGGTCTAAATGTAGGTTTGAAACTAATACAGCAGTTCTCGCTTTGCGCTGCTTAAAGTTCTGCCAAATTGTGAAGTACTGAGAGCATTATAGTACATATAAGCACTAGCAGCAACAGTCAAGGAAACAGTCAAAAGCAAGGTATTTGCTTCAGTAAATTGAATAGACGTCACTAATTCTGGTCGAGTAATTTGGGTGTATCGTAAATCAAGCAACAGAACACTCACGGTGATGATCAGGAAATTTACGTGTTGAATAAAACAGTATGTGTAAAATGAAAAAAAAAAGAAAATCTCACTCTGTGAAGTTCGATCCATTAATTTATATCATACAGAAAACCAATTAACGAAAAAGGTCGTTCAAAGTTTCGAAACTCTTGCAATAAACCGCAGCCTACTGAACTAATCAATTGCGAAATACCAATGAGATTCAGAAGCGTCTAGCAATGACGGAGATATAGGCGCTAGTGGTGAAACAGAAACCTGATAAACAAGATTTGAACCTCGGCTACATAGGAATTTGGTATAATAGTCAGACACTTAAATTTATCTTTGAATTATCGATTCACATACACAAGTAGACTGGACATGTGTTAGTCGGAAGAATCAATTCTCGATTGCAAACGACGAAGCTACCAGTTTTTATCAAGTATAATAGAGTCATACATGGTGAGGAGTGAGAAACTGGTAATAGACGGGGGAAAGAAAACCTAATACTAATCGAAATGCTACTGCCTTTAGAGTTGTTTCAAAACAGATTTGGTCAAACAGTTAGGTATGATTGAATGCCAACCGGTACCTAGAAAATTCTTTAATCAAGATATGTTTTGATTTGTTTCGAGTAACAAAACCTGGGTTGACCAACATTTATTGAGATTAATCATTCAGTCCACTGTGTGACACGTAATCAGAAAAGAACAGAAATCAGCACTCAGAATTACAATAACGAGACTAAGATACTAGTGGCGTAAATTAAGCGTAATTGATCGTAATAGAAGATGCAGTCATTCAAGATACTATTCGTTCGTATCAATAAAATGATTTGAGATATGGTAGTCATACATTTGTTCAATGGAAGAAAAACGCAGGTAAAATGCTTTGCGTCCTGCAGAAAAGAAAATCAGATAAAGTAGCGAAGCATTCAAAAGTACAATAGAATTGGGCGTTAATGTAACGTAGAGTTCACAGCTTTTTGGTATAATTTGATGCAGCGAAATAAGTGTATTCTGGACAAATCACAGCCCTCAAAACTGCACAATCAATTCATCAAAGCTTATAATCAATAGAAACCCAAAATTGGTCTGTAACGTTATATCTTTTAACAGAATCCACACAATCCTTCAAGCTACCAGCTTAGACCTCCTGCTATCCAAATCCGGCCAGACTTTTTCATCTCAAATTCCAATGTCCAGAATCGCGATTTTTTTCAAATACTATTCTTAATAGAAAATGTCCAAAGAGAGATCCATAAAATAAACCACTGAATCAAGTTCAATCATAGCCGTTTTAGTCTGTTAATCGTAATCGCATTCCAAACTCTGCATATATTCTTTCCCGCAGAAGCAAAGCCGGGCAGCCCAGTTGCTTCAAAGGCTCTCTTGAATCACGTGACATACAAAAAGCAAAAAAAGCAAAATGTGTCAGTTATTTGGGTTGGTAGCAATAACAAACAAGTATTAATAGTAGTGACAGGGATCTAAGGAACCTAGGGAGCATATTTACAACGAGAAAGCGCAAGGGATTAACAAATAACCTGGGATCGGCTTTAGAAGATTAGAGTGAAAGGAATTAATTGGTGGTTGAGAATTAAGATTGTGCTGTTACGAAAGCATTTGAAAGATTATTAAACGACCTGGACAAAATCAATACCCTCGATCCAAACTATTATTCAGACAAGATTTTTAATATTTGATTGAACTGTTACTTAAGTGATTCCGGATACGACAATCTTGAAACGAATCTAAGAAACAAAAGACGACGTCGTCGACGGATAATAGTTGTTTATACCTAATACTCCGAAATTGTTCTGTGCGCGATCGTTCGGAATACATCCAATAAGCCGGAACAAGCGGGATGTCTGAACATCTACAACAGCGAGTTTCGGCTTTGGCTACCAATGGTAGCAGTAGCAAGAATAATCCTGAGTCTGGTAGCAGCGCAACACGAAGATCCCTTTCATCATCGCCTGGAAGTCCCGGAGCTACTCGGAAACGAAAGAAAACAGGAACAAAGAGTCCGGGAGAGAAGGAACATGGACGGAAACGACGACAAGATGGGAAACAAAAGCGGTTAGGTACGAATCGGGAATATTCATCTAGTTACTCATCGGAGTTTGATGGAGGTGCAGAGAGTGAGATGTCAACGGATGATGATATTGATTGGTTACCGCCGAAATTGGTGATTGTGCGGAAATATTTTCGAGCAAAAGAGAAGGAACGAGCAAGAAGTTTGATGATGTCGCCGGATTCGGTGTCAAGTTTAGGTACAAATACGACTGCGACTAGAGAACCAGTTTCGCCTACAGAAACAGAGATATCAAGTAGGAAAGGAAGCGGGCTTGGACTTGCAGGGATTGAGAAGAAAGAAATTAAGAAAAGCAGTACGACTTCGTCACCGTCTCTTTCAGCGGTGAATTCATTACCGCAGAAATCAGTTTCACCATTGACAAAAGCAAGAGATCTACCACCAGAAATTCCACCGAAAGAGAAAGAGGTTAAGCAGTCAGGACCTGAGTTGGCCGATTTGTTTTCAGACACGATAGAAGAAACTGCTGCACCTAAATCAAATCCAGCACCGGTACGCGCGGAAACAACTACTACTACTACAACAACGCATCCAACCTCATCACATTCCACATCTGCACCTTCGACAGCCCCATCTTCACGACCACCTCCACAGTCACAACCGCTGATACCGAAACCAGAGACCCCAGCACCACAGCGCCACGGTCCAATACTTACCCCTGGACAATCATTATATGCTACACCTACACCTACCCACCATCATTCACAGTCCGCAAATACACCCCGAAATCCAAACACGCCAGTGCCAATCAACGGACAGTCAGCTAAACCTCCGATGCGTACTCAACCATCTTCACAGCAACTACATAGCAGTCAACCTACAGCAGCGGCGCAAACACCGCAACAACAACAACAATTGCCACAACAACCAGCTCATTTACAGTCACATATTTCGTTTGGGCCGACAGCGACTCCAATATCATCGGGAACAGATGCTTTACATGCTGCAGCATCAGGCCAAGCAACTCTTGGACAAACTACGGTAGGCACTAACGGTGCGCCAACAACAACCCCACATCCGCCACGACCTGTGAAGAAATTATCGTTTGCTGATTATAAGAAGAAACAACAACCTGCTGCAGCAGCTGCGGCGGCCGCGGCGGCCAGCGCTAAAACTGCAACTGCTGCGTCGAATACTAGTACGCCAGCGACGACGCCAACGCCAGCGACGACGCCAACGCCAGCGACCGAGGCGGCGAAGCCCTGAGAGAAGAGGAGTGTAAGATATGGTGTCTATCAGAGAATTTCAAGTAAGCTGTATTATTAATACTTTTATTACACTATTGTTTTTTATCATTGTTATTGAATTTGAATTTATGTGTTTTTTTGCGCAAAGAGGTTGAGGGAAGGCTATTGGGAATGTACAACAGAGCAACGAGCAGAGACGATAATTGTAGCTAGCAAATAGCGAAGCGAATAAAGAATTATATTCTTGGAAAATGACAAGAAAGAAGCCAAAGGAAGCGAATAAAAAACAGGCTGCGACCGTTCGAGAACTTGATTTTGACAAAGTCTGGACTGGGCGTACGGGTTAAAAATATGTCGTCCTATTGGATGCAACAGAAAAGTAAACAGGTTCGAAAAAATACTACGCACGAGCTGGATGATTGAAAAGTACAAGCGTAGTTAATTCTTTTTGTTTAAGGTAAATAATACAGATGGGATACTCACCAGGTACGAAACTGTTAGGACATAGCAAAGCTATGAGAGCTGATTGAGTTGCTGTTAGGTGATGCTACGAAAGGTGCTTCATTGTTCAAGACGCGCTGTGCACAATGTCACACGGTACGTTTACGATCCTTTACTATGTTCCATTCGAACTTGCTGCAACAGATACTAATAAGAACTCCTAGACCGAAGCAGGCGGCGCAAACAAAGTAGGACCAAATCTACACGGAGTATTCGGTCGCCAGTCCGGCAACGCAGAAGGATACACATACACCGAAGCCAACAAGCGCGCGGGCGTGCTCTGGTCCGAAGACACGCTTGCTGATTATCTTGAGAATCCAAAGAAATATATTCCCGGAACAAAGATGGCATTTGCCGGATTGAAAAAGGCGAAGGATCGTAATGATGTTGTCGCGTTTTTGAAGCAGGCTTGCGCGTGAGTAGCGGAAGTTGGCGCTGCTGCTGGCCAGTAATAATAAACTTGCATTTTTTCATTATAGATTCTACATCACTACATTAATTGAATATGTTAAAAATGACCAAGAATGAAATAGGCAAGAAAGAGATATGGCAGATTATACAATGCACGTGATCAAATAAGACGGTCAGGCGGCCCGGTTCGGCCCGACGCGGAGAGGACCGGCCAGGGTTGGAGCATGATGCGGTCACAAAAGTTAGTCTGTGAGCTGTGTGATTAACTAGATAAGGTTTGTGTACCGGAGGCCAAACTATAAACAAGGCTGGGCAGAAATGCCGAAACAAGTAAGGTTATTACTCGAACAAGCAACTAGGCTGGGCTCGGACAAAACGGGCAAAAGTTACAGATTAGAACCTTAAACCTCCAACTCGTTTGAGGACTTCTTTTTGGGAGCTTTTCGTCTTTTTTGGGTTCGGCGGCGGGGTTTTTTTTTTGGCTTTCAAAAACGTAGAAGAAACCGCGTTCCTCCGCCCATTTTTCCTCTTCTTCTTTACTTGTTTTTCTGTCGGTTTACTTCGGATTCGTTTCCAACTGCTTTCATTTTCAGTCTCTTTCTCTGCCTTTTTCCCTTTCGACACCTGAAACATTTTCAACTCGGTTCTCCGCCTTCTCTTCTCTCAGTCACGTGCGCAATATGTTCTTCTGTCCACAGCCAGCTTTCCACAACTCGCCCGTGATGGCCTCGGGCTTTGCCGACAGCTCTTTTGCCAGCAGCTCGGGCTTTGCCTATAACGAGTACTCTTCGCCCTTTGGCGTGTCGCAGTGTGCCCCAGACGCGCCCTATCAAGTTAATTACGCGGCTCAACAACAACAGCAGCAGCAGCAGCAACAGTCGCGTAAACGGGCATTTAATGACTTGGACGCGTCTTCAGACCGCGTTGATCCGGCCACTGTTGCTTTTCGCCAAACTGCTCCGTTGAAAAAGCGTAGTGCAAAGCCTATCGAGACACATATTCATGGTTAGTTATTTTACATTGCTTTGAATGAATTTTGACGCGTTTACGCGTCGCGTGTATGGCACGTATACTAACCCTCACGACAGCATCCACTCTCCGTCGTCTTTTCAACGCAAACCAAGCACAGCAAGCCTCTGCTGCTTCTCCTTACGCGTCTGTCCAACCTACTGAAGATTTACAATGCGAAGACTGTGACAACACTATCATGTTAGAGGAGTACACATCCGACCCAGATGCCTACTCATGCTTTGCCTGCAACCGCACTGTCTGCTGGCGTTGCTCTCTACGAACTCCTGAGACCAACTCGGCTTTAGAGTGTTTACAATGCGCTCACTCGCGTGGTTTAATGCTTCAGTGAATCCTCTGTATTTTTTAAGGCTTGGGGGGTGAGGTAGTATCTGTGAGTATTTATGTCGCGTTATTGGGCTTGCTGTATAGGTAGGTACGTATCCTTCGGTATCGTTGTTTGGTGTCTAGGCTTTTGTTTTATTATGTTACTGGTGTTATATTACTGTTGCTATATTATTTGTTTTTATTGCTTTTGTGTTTGGGTTAAAGGTCGTTGGCGTATCTTGCCTTTGTATGTGTACTACGGCCAGGGTTTCAGCTTTATTGGTTGCGGTTGTACAATTATTTATATAATGTTTGAGTAGGAGAGGATTTGGGGATAAACTGTTATTTGTTAGATATGTATTTAATAAACTTATAAAAATCACATATAATGATGAGTTTCTGTTATTCGCAATACGAGTGTTCGGAGCATACGTCCGAACAGGGAAATCGCGGTTTCTAGCCAGCCTCCTCATCTTTGATACTCGACATCTCTTCAATATTCGACCAATATAGCACACAAAACAAGACCAGTTTCAAATTCGCGTTATTCTAATAGTAATTTTACATTTACATCAGAATAACGCGAAAAGACGCGTCGTCTATTCGTTTTATTGTTTTCATCACAATTCCCAATTCGGCCCTAGATCTCTCCCCCTTAAATACAAAATCCCCTTTCTACTAGGCCAGCCCCCTTTCCGTCGAAAACCCTATCACCCTAGCTCTTCACATCTCTTTTTTTTTTCAAAGTTTATTTTGCATGAACTTTTCCAAACCTTATTTATAGAACCTTATTATATTTTTGAGTTTAGTATAATAAGGTTACGCATAAATGCAGCTGCGTTGGAGCCTTTGTGTAAATTGCTGTTTGCTTTGCGTAGCTCTAAACTTTAATGTCCCAACTCCCAACGCAAAAAAATCTGCGGCAAAACATTAAAACAAGGGTATTCAGATATACATTTTGACGAGGTAATAAACTTGATTATCAAATAATTGGTGTATTTTGTTCATCATGGTATGTTGCAATGGTCCTAGTATATTGCCGTTTGTTGTTAGAGATGCTAACAATTTTATGTATAGCCTCAGAACGAGTATATCGAAGAACACATCAAAAAACATGGTCGACGATTAGATTATGAAGAACGCAAGTATGTCTTTCTACACCTGCTTTGTTTTCACAATCGTGAACGAGACACTAACACTATAATAGACGTAAGAGAGAGGCCAGAGAGTCTCATCGAATCTCCAAAGATGCACAGCGATTAACTGGATTCCGCGCAAAGATGTTTGCGAAGAAGCGACATCAAGAGAAGATTGAAATGAAGAAGAAAATCAAACAACATGAAAAATCGACTGTTGCGAACCAAACAAGCACTCCTGATGATCCTGATGGATTGCCTGCGTACTTGCTTGATCGTCAAAACACAAATCAAGCAAAGGCGTTATCTACATCGATCAAGCAGAAACGTATGGAGAAAGCTGCAAAGTTCGCTGTTCCGTTACCCAAAGTTCGTGGTATTTCTGAGGAGGAAATGTTCAAAGTTATAAAGTCTGGTAAATCAAGACGGAAAAGTTGGAAACGAATGATCACAAAACACACTTTTGTCGGTGAAGGATTCACTCGTCGTCCAGTCAAATTCGAGCGTATTATTAGACCGACCGCTTTACGTCAAAAGAAAGCGAACGTCACTCATCCTGAACTTGGAGTTACTGTTCATCTTCCTATCCTTTCCGTGAAGAAGAACCCTCAAAATCCTTTGTATACCCAATTAGGTGTTTTGACTAAAGGTACCATTATTGAGGTGAACGTAAGTGAACTCGGTTTGGTCACTGCTGGTGGAAAAGTTGTTTGGGGTAAATATGCTCAGGTCACGAACGAGCCTGACCGTGATGGTTGTGTCAACGCCGTTCTTCTTGTTTAATTCACGCTTTTTTTACATGTTAGTGTTTTGTGTCATTTTTAGTCTTTGGGAATTCAATTGAAATGGTGTCATGTCTTCTTTTGTCTATTATCAAATAAATTTACAATGCTTATTCATACTATGTTACAAGCTTTTCTTAGAAATGTCCGCTATGCGTAGCATGTCGCTCACCACCAACTGTAGCATCAGGCCCAAGATGATACGCATCTTGGAACGCAGCCTCATCACCTGGTCTAGCACGACACCAAAATCTAGTGAACTTGTCGTTCGAACCTGTACAAAGAATATGTCCTAACGGATGGAACTCCATTGACCAAATCGCACTTTCGTGTGCATAAGGAATCGTTTGTACTGGTTCGACTGAGCGGGCATTTGAAGCTATTGCTGAACTTGTCGCTGCGGTTGAACTACTACTTACTGGAGCAACAGGAGCTGTTTGTGTTCCTGTCGAAGAAACGGCTGCCATGGAAGATGCAGAGCCAGATTGGTAATCATCCAGTAAATAGAAATATACTGCACCATTAAAATCACCTGTCGCGATGAGAGAGTCGTGAATTGGATGCCATGTAAGCGTAGTAATATCAACTGAAGAACCACGTAATACCGCAACATCGCGCATCATTCTAATATCAAAAATACGAGTGGTTTGATCTCGTGATGAAGTTGCTAGTAAATCACCTCTTGTGGGCTGAAACTTTGCCCGAGTGATTGTGTTTTTATGACCATGTAAGGTAGTTAAGCATTTGCCGGTCCGTGGATCCCACATTTTCACCAAGTTGTCTTTCGATCCACTGACAATCAGCCCCTTTGTTGGATGCCAGTCAACACATTTGACGTCCCATCCGTGTCCTTGTAATGACCTCTCTTCTAAACCTTCGTTGAAATTCCAGATTTTTAGTGAACTATCGTCACTGGCTGTGACAAACTTTGTATCAGTAGGTGAGAATCTGTGAGATTAGTATTTGACTGTAAAAATTCATAATCAAATCAAACATACGATAAATCACGAACAGCTTCTCTATGTGCCGCTAAAACCTTCACGTTGTTCATATTAGGCTGCCAATATTTCACCAATCCCTCTTGATCCCCAGACAGAAACCAATCATCATTATGCGACCATTCGCCTGCTCTGATAGTTTGATCATGCGCCTGCATAATCGTTTCAAAGTTAAAACTCATACCATTCCATAATGTAAATTCGCCGCTGCTGCTTGCTCCTAAAACTCTGCGACCTTCTGGTGTCCAACGAACTAGATTCACAGGGTGTCGCATTTTGTTGACACTGGCGTGTACGAATTTCGGCGTTATGCTGGTTAATGGATTGTATAAGTAGGCAGCTGGTGGGTAGACCTGTTCTTATCAGCAATATTCTCAATACCGAAAACAATATACATACATCAATAAGATAATCTCTACTTGGTCTCACTACACCAGGCTGTTTGGAGTATGGACAAACAATTCTTTTATGTTTCCATCTCGCTACACTTCCAATGTAGTCCACCGTCCGTCTATGTCCTGTTTTCCTTTGATATGTCTGCTGATCGTCATTATCGTAATTCAGTTGCTGCTGCTGTTGCTGTTGTTGCTGTGATCCCTGTTGCAATTGACTTGATCGATTTGAACTGTACCCTGAATTTCCCAAGTTATTTGATCTTTCATATCCAGATGATCGTCCAGTATTTGATGAGCGTGAATTATATGTGTATGTTGATGACATTGTGTTGACTATCAAATATATATAAGTTCAGGAGAAAATACAGTATGAAATCAAGTCTCTTGCTAAAAGCTCAAATTATCCAGCAAAACCAAAACCCTCCTTTTCAATCAAACTAATCCCACTACCAGATTATTTACAAACTTTTCTGTAAAACTTCTCAAGTTCCTTTTCGCAATTTCGATTATCAGCATCTATTTCAACTCGGTTTTGTCTGCATTCAATTGTTCAAACCGTAGCCCTAACCCCATTTACATGTGCATCGTTAATACTTTCTTTTTATCAAATTTACTTCTGATCCTCTTTTGATGATTGTGGCATAATATAGTCTGTGGTATTTTAAGGTAAATTTTCAAAATTTTTAGTGGTTGTTTTTTAAAATAGCTTTTAGTTGGGATATTTGAACACTCTCATGAAGGAACGAAATATACGTTGCTCACGAACCCGAAGCATTATAGAATATTGCAATTGCTGCTGCAGTTGAAATCCTATTTATTGATCCTGACACCCTATGGCGGTTGAGAAACTCACAAAAGTGCTAAGTTATATGGTCAGATTTTATAATTTTACTAATGTACAGGAATTTTTAATTCGTCAGTGTTTCGAGAAAAAGAACTTCTTTCTACGTAGAAGCCAATATAACTATTATTAGCCTAAAACAAGAACGAGACTTAAAGCATCGTACATCAAATCAATTCTCTAGCATATTTCAAAATTTCAGTATGCTCATTTGGCCGTATTGCTCATCAGCCCCTTTTCTGATGTTCTTAATAACTGAGAAGTCATATATTAGGCTGGATGCCAACCAGGTCTTGTGTCAAATAGATAAACAGTTCTACTAATTTTAAGAACCAAATTTTTCTAGTCAACATTCGCAAGCTCATCAAATTCAACAAAGCTCTGCCTCATCACCTCCACTACTCCAGACATCGCCGACCGGCAGCCGACTTCTGGAATCCTTTCCACCACTCTTTCCACCACTTACACTCATTCTATTGTGATGACCAGGAGCTTTGTTCAATAGATGGAAGCTTAAAAAACACTTCAAAGCTCACGTGCACTCAAAGTATAAAAATGTCACTGCCAAATTGCGCGATCTTGATGGTTTATGACGAGTGCGGCGGAACCCCTGAAAAAAAGTTTCAAGGTCTTGTCCACCGGGGTATTCATCTCTTGTTTGTCAATTCAATCCGAATAGAGATTGTAAAGAGAAATACTTCTTGGAGTATTCATTTAAGTATTATATTATTGACAAGCATAAAGTTGAAACTATAGAAATGTGTAGGAACTATAGCAATACAAATAAATGCTTTTGAGTGCGTAATAGGAACCATAAATCGGCCAAAGCTCTACCAAAATCTGAACAAAAACATACGATTTAGCGCACAGCTGAAGAGAAAAAAAAATACTCATCTTTTAATTTTAAAGTATGACGTTACAGGTTAAGCGAGAATGACCTTAGTACGTTTTGGCTTTCTTTATAAAGAGCTTTGAACTTCCCGGCAAATATTCGACGTTGAACTTTGCTTGAAATTTTTCTATTCATTTGCGGGGACAACATTACAGATAAAAATGGCTTCTCATTTTGATACTCTTCAAATTCACGCTGGGTAAGACTTTATGGTTGTATGTGTGTGAAACTTACTAATGTGAATTTTCAGCCAGGAAAAACCTGACTCTGCCACCAATGCTCGTGCAGTCCCTATCTACGCATCAACAGTACGAATACCCTGATCCGCATGAAATTGCCATAATTTCTGACACAGTTTAGTCTTTTGTATTTAATGATTCAGCACACGGAGCACGTCTTTTCGGCCTCGAGGAGCCTGGTAACATTTATTCCAGAATTTCGAACCCGACTGTTGAGATCTTTGAGGCTCGTATGGCCAGACTTGAAGGCGGTGTAGCTGCAGTTGCCGCTAGTTCTGGTCAAGCAGCTCAGTTCATGTAAGTAAAAGTGTTGGTTAAGCACATATCAAGACGCTAATTTTCAAAGGGCAATCTCTGCCTTGGCTGAAGCAGGTGATAACATCGTCTCAACTACTTTCCTTTACGGAGGCACTTACAACCAGTTCAAAGTCTACTTCAAAAGATTAGGAATCGAGACTCGATGGGTCTCTGGTGACAAACCTGAGGACTTTGAAAAGAAGATTGACGGAAAAACTAAAGCTATCTACGTTGAGAGTATTGGAAACCCAAAATACAACATTCCTGACTTTGAGAAGATTGCTGAAATTGCACACAAGCATGGTGTCCCAGTGGTTGTTGACAACACTTTTGGAGCGGGTGGATACCTAGTCAAACCCATTGAGCACGGTGCGGATATCGTTGTGCACTCTGCCACAAAGTGGATTGGTGGACATGGTACTACTATCGGTGGTGTTGTTGTTGACGGTGGTAACTTCCCTTGGTCAAAGTATCCCGAGCGATTCCCTCAGTACTCTACCCCATCTGCTGGATACCACGGAATGGTCTTCACTGAGGCGCTAGGTGACAAGGCCGCATTTGCAGCCCAACTCCGACTTGAAGTTCTCCGTGATGCTGGTGCGACCTTGAACCCCTTTGCTGCATTCTTACTTTTACAAGGTTTGGAGACTCTTTCGCTCCGTGTTAGCAGACAGGTTGAAAATGCATTGGCTTTGGCGCGTTATTTGGAGAAGTCGCCTTACGTGTCATGGGTTTCATATCCTGGTCTTGAAAGCCATCCTTCGCATGAGCTTGCAAAGAAGTACTTGAAGCATGGATTTGGTGCTGTTTTGTCATTTGGTGCAAAGGGCGGTCCTACTGCAGGTGCCCAGGTCACCGATAGCCTTAAGCTTGCATCAAATCTCGCCAACGTCGGTGATCTTAAGACATTAGTTATTGCACCATACTTCACCACTCACCAACAGTTGAATGATGAAGAAAAGTTGGAGAGTGGTGTTACAGCCGACTTGATCAGAGTTTCGGTTGGAGCGGAGTTCATTGATGACATCATTGCTGATTTTGAGCAGGCATTGAAAAAGGTTGCCGGTGATGCTTAGTTGTGGATGCATATGAAGTTTAATGAAATGGGAAAATAAAAAGTGCTATAATTAATAATTAAATTGCGTAAATGCGGAGAACTTTCACTCATTTACATTCGCAGCAATCTAAATTTTTATGCCGCTTTTATTTTGCTGATCTTGTATCTTCAACGGTAGATTTGAGTAGGGAGGAAGTTACGTACAAGTCTCTGAAAGCCGCGAACTGTGATGTGATGAAAAGCCGTTAAATTACATCAAGCGTTACCGACACTGTTCCTGCATAATTGGTCCCATTTAGGAACAGTGTCGGTGCGTTCACTTCAGTCCTTAATCATCACTAATAAGAAAATTGAGCAAGAAATATAGTATCGCGCTTGAATTTATCTTCAAATTAATCGAAATTACAGAGTTTCCTAGGGAATCGATCGATAAGACTTCAATGGGTTGACTGGACGCCAGGAAATGACTGCAGCTATCTGCCGTGGCTTCCAGAAGGCGCCCTAGCCCAAATCAGGGATGGCGTGGAAGCAACAGCTGCAGTGGGATATTTGAATGAAAAAGCGCAACAAACTTTTGGGGTGCAGACAAAAGTCATCATTTTTTTTACAATTTATAGCACTTTATTTAATTAATGGATTTTGGTCACCCGTACTGTAGAATAATACATATGCGAAATGGTTGTAGACAAGTAAAGACCGCCGAAACCTTCTCAGCCGGGAGAAAGTGGACTCGCGGGGTAATAATTAACTGCGCCTTTGTGTTCGAGCACAGCGGCGTTCTTTTGCAGCCGCTCGCCGCTACTTGCAGCTATCGCGTGAACAACAGTTGGACTACTACTTCTCACGCTGTTGAGCTACTAATCTTTTCAATTATATCGTGTGTATAGTGCAGCAAAAATATCGTAAGTTGTTGATGCGTAATTAAGTTTTTGGTTCGTTGTCATTTCTGTTAATTTAAACATTGATGGTGTGAACTGGGTTAGCGCTGTTTGATCTCGGGACCATATTGCTTTCTACTTTATTAGACTAACACTCTCCAGAATTCCACTTTGCTCAGAAACTGTCCTATCGAACAGCGATAAGCATTTTACATTTTTTTCATTTGTGTGACGTGTGACGTGTGCTTTGTCTTTTCTATTCTTGATTTGTTCTCCGTTACGCAACAACGTTGACCACAATTACTTCCGCCACTACGGACGAGATCGACCGACCCACCTTCGAGGTGGTCGTTCTGGTATGTGATTTGTTTTTCATATCCTTCAACTTATCAACCATGAGTAACAAGCTAATAATGATCAGGGCTCTTCAGGTGGACCTCTTGAGTTTGGTCTCTCAGGTAATTTAGTCAAATCATACCACCAACCATGGAACAAAAACTCGATAGTCGCAATTGATGCTGGCACGTACATGTCTGGCATCCAAAAGGCAATCAGAACAGATTTGGTCTCTGCGGTAAACGGACGGCCTAGTTCAGGAGGTGCAGGGTTGCAGCATTTGGGTACTGGTGCGCTACCTTTTAATTCAAAACTATCGAATGCTGCATATGTGGCCCGGGATTTAGTTGCAGCGGTTTGCGTTACTCATGCACATTTGGATCATATATCAGGATTTGTAATAAATTCCTCTTGTTTCACTGCCGATAACCCGAAAGTGTTGGCCGGTCTACCTTGGGTGATTGACAGTATACAGAAACATATGTTTAACAACGTTATATGGCCAAATTTAACAAACGAAGGTGATGATCCGATTGGCTTAATAAAGCTACGGAGGCTAAATTGTGCAACCCCTTTTGATCCAAGTAAAGAATCAATTGAAGATCGTATGGATTACAGGAATAGAGACCGTCGAGAAGACAGTGACGACGATGAGAAGATTTCACCAATTGACGACTCATTCGAAGATGAAGAAAACTATGAGTCAATTGCAGCAGGACTTGAAATACGTGCATATCCAGTCACACATGGATGTGTTCATCAAGGAGGACAAGCGCGGCCATTTCAATCGTCAGCTTTCTTTATTAGAGATATAAAAACAGGAAAAGAGATGTTGATGTTTGGAGATGTGGAACCAGATTCAATTTCTATGGATCCATTGAATAGGCCAGTATGGATTGCGGCCGCTCGCAAGTTTGGAAGAAACAAGCTTTCTGCGATTTTTATTGAATGCTCATACGCGTCTATTCAACCTGAGCATTCGCTATTTGGTCATTTATCACCACCATTCATTATTCAAGAGCTGAAAATGTTTGCAAGTCTTTTGAAATGTGACATGCCCGCCGAGGCCAGTGGGGTAAATGATGAACCAATCGTGTCAATGGAGAGTTTGGATAATCCTTCAGACACATCTCGACAAGGATCTCAGCTTTTCAATGATTTTGGATTTATCAAATCAGATACTCCAGCAAATGCAAGTCCTTCTTCTCCGTTAACTTCACACGTCTCTCACCAATACTTCGAAGGCACAAAGACGCCGTCTTCTGCATACATTCCTGCTAGTTTTCAACAACAAATAGCTAGCCACCATCAGTCACCTCTGCAACAACCGCAGCATATCTTTTCTCATCCGTACAGTTTACATCCCCATCCACATTACCACCACAATTCCAAACATAAAGCTATGCAGCAATATTCTCCATCGACTTCACGACGAGCATCGGCTGTTAGTGCAAGTAGTGTCGGAAGTGCAGGTAGCGCCAATTCGGTCAGTTTAACGCCATTCAATTTTGGTGCTGGTGAAGAAAATGATGCTCCAGTCTTGTTTTTACGAGGAGGACAGAATAGTACAACGTCGCACTATAGCCCCGGGTTTACAAATACAGTATCACCGCGAAGGACTAGTTTACTAGGTTTTACACCTGTTCAATCAAATCCAGCGTCTCCTACTTCTCAACAGCCTGGAACGACCTCATCAAGAAGAGCTTCACGAATCTCACCTCCAAGTCCAGCGGGTCCATTAGCAGGCTTGGTAGTCGTTATAAATCACGTCAAGGGACTAGTTGATGACGAACAAGTCATTGCAGCAGGAGGCGCTGATTTATTAACAAAGCCTTCAGGAAGCGGACTTGCACCAGCGGAAGAGATCATACTTTCAGAGTTAGAAGCTTTATTAGCTGAGGAGGATGATTTGGCTGGCTTGAAATTTGTAATGGCTAGAACAGGACAGAGTTTAGTGTTTTGAAATGATATCCTAGCGGGAATGGCGCATATTTACTTTTTAGTATCTATTTTCTGGTTGAATGATCGCTTAATACTTCTACTCCAATATATACATACATTATGGTATTATTATCATTTACAGGCGTTAAACTTTATTTACTATTCTTTATGGGTAATGCTATCGGTAATCAGGCTCGTATTGTGGAGCCGGAGTTGCGCGAGTTTCATTAATTCCCGAAAACATATGATTGCTTTCTTCATCTTCGTCTCTTGCGTACGAATTTCGTGAATCGCGATTATTCCTTGTATCGCTAAACGGATTCTCGTTGACTCCAACTCCATGTACAGAGTCAGGCCGGGGTGTATTATATTGAGGATCTCTGAATGAAGAGTCTTGAGCTGAGGAATATCGAGCAGCTTGTGGTCTTGGAATGTTCGTGTTCAAGTTGAATTGTGTTGGAGTATATGCACTGCTGCCTGCAGCTTGATCAACGAATGGATCATCGACTGTGGAATAAGGGTTTGATCCCGGATCGCGAATTCCTCCTTGATAAAGTGGTATTTCCCACGCATTGTTGTCATCATATTCTTCGTAATTGCTATTTATCCGTTTGCCTTTTCGGAAGAGATTCGTAATTCGTGATTTAAAATTTGAGAAACTAAAAAAACTGAACCCTGGAACTCGAATGCCGAAATTTGTTCTTTGAGCGTTTCCTGCGTTTCGATATTCCAAAAATAATCGAAAAACTCCAACGTAGGTCACGAAATACATCATAAATTCGAAAAGTGTAAACCAGATCAATGCTACAGTGTGTGAATTGACCTTAGAACAGAATGCAGCGTTATTATCATCGCGTCTGACGATTATCGGGGTTGCAACGGTCGGTAGATCTGTACATTTCGCATCGCCGAAATATTCAGCTATAACAGCAATGAACCCGCTAAACCAGAAAATAACAAGAAATGTTTCGAGAATTAAAACGGACACTTCGTTGTGGTACTTTGGAGCAATGTGTGGGAATGTCGTCTCGTATATCAAACAGAAGAACGTCGCTATTGACTATAAATATAATCAGCAAATTGGTAAAAGTGAATATCTTTAATATGAATCATACGAGAAATAGTAAGAATCCAAAAATCGGATAGTAATAATGACCCACTAGATATGCCGATAGTCCCAGAACAATCAAGTTGCAAATTGCTTGCGCAGCTCGTAAAACTGTGATTTTTGAGATTTTTTGAGACCACGTTGTTGCATTTACTCTTGGTAAATTGTCCATTGTCAATAAAGAATGTCGAAACGCTTGGACTATTGAGTTACAGTTGCATATGACAGCAAACTCGTGACAGGTTAAGATGAACAGTGATGTTTGACTGATTCCGGTGTCTCTTGTACCTTTCACCAGTCAATACTCAAAATCTGCAAAGAACCGGAAATTTACGGTGCAAATTGATCACGCGGATACAAAGTCGCGTACGCACTGCTTGAACGTACACAGATTCTGCTGTTCACCGAACCGTGATGCTGGATGACGAACGCACCCGGATTTACCGAGTAAACCCGAGTGTGGCGCATATGTTAACTGCGCCTCGTAAAGGGTAGGAACCGGGGCGGTGCATGACTCTAGACTCATAAGGCTTTTGGATAAAGAATTTGGGGAAAGCGCATATTTCAGCTATTATATTTATGATTCACTAGCTAATAATGATTATTTTTGCTGTATTCAAACTTATTTGTGTTGACAATGAGTTCAGTGACGGATTACGGTTGAGAAGATGGAGTGCAGGAGAAGGACTAATAACCTGGAGATCTCAAACTGATGAGTAAATACAGAAATGCTCTCGTTCAGCTCGTTGCGTTTGCTGCTGTATTTATTACGTATCAAATTCGAGAATATGCAAATAATCTCAAGCTGAAGAATTCTATTGTCATTGACTCGTTGTAATTGACATTGTTTATTTGCTAACTTGAAACTTGACCGTTGAGCCATCACGTAGATGTCTCACCTCCAAGATGAAGTGCGTGGGACTTCCCAAATGAGATTGCCGCCGGCCCTTGAACAATTTCAGTTTCAGACAGCTACACTACGAAAGGAAGACAACAATAAGTACGAAAAAATGGTATTAAATAGAACAAATTAAAAGAAAATATAGACTGAAATATTTCGAGACATCGGACACTCGTAATAAACTAAAAAGCAAACCATTATCTTTGTTCAACTGTTCCAACAGGAGCAGTAGTGCCTTCACGAGCTGGAGCATCTGTTGCGACAGAACTCATAGTCATAGGCACAGGTTCGGTAGCAGCAACACCAGAGGTGTGAGCAGCAGCAGGAGGCTGTATGCCTTTCTCCAAATCACCAGGGGCCGTTGTAGGAGTGGTAGTTGAGATACCTTCAGCCGGCACGATTGAATTTTGCGCAGCTCTTGTGCGACGGTTATGTGACGAATATACGGCATCAGTACCGTTAAAGATAGCTAGTCCAGCAAAGACGCTAGTGATTGTGAAGAGCACCCAGGAGAAAGCGCCAAAGGCAATAGCTGCTTTCGCGGTCCCGCACCAGCTTCCAGTGCCATAGTAATATCCATAGTAAAAGTAGCGACCACTGCAAGAAATATCTGCCCAATGAGCGGCTAAACATTGTTAGTGGTCAGTCAACATTCATTAGACCGTCTGATACATACCCTGACTAATCCATCCAGCAAACCAGAAGATTGCTGTGATCACCTCCAAAGCAAACGGAATCCAGGCAACCGTGTACGGTGTTAAAACACTTGACCAATAACGAGGTTGGAAAAACAAAAAAGCAAGAACAAGAAGTGACCAAACACTGCAGAAAATGAGGAAGTTGGTAGATGAAACCGAGCCCCAACGCGCGACCGTGTTTGCTGCGAGAGCAAGAACAAGGATCGCGCAGACGCACTCGGAAATGCGAATTCCAAGTTGGACTGACTTCTTTGCAAAGAAAGTGTTTGTGTATACCATTATCGCGGCTTTTACTTGGTGTTATTCTTACAATAGCTTATTACAAAGGCCAGCAACTCTCGGCGCGGGATCCCGCTCTATTTATCCTAAACCCAGCGCACATCGTCTCCGAAATTGAACGTGTCGCAGATTATCGCACAGAAAATATACAGAGCAAAGAAAAAAACCGTTCGAAGTCTTCCGAATCCGCCAAGAGCGCGACCCCGGGACTCGACTGAGCGTCATGGGAACGCGTCTCTCTGCCCGATTCGGCTTAGCCCTGCTAGCCGCAGCCGGTTCGCGTATCGTTTTGGCGATGAGATTGAGAACGTGCGCCCGCTGCGCAGAATGAGGCAATCATTTCTTCAAAGTGCGTAAATTCATTTCTGACCAGCATAAAAACTCTTGAATTGAGTCGTTCTGCTGAATGTTCTCGTTGTGATTTGAAAGGTTGAGAGTGCGACTTCGGAAAGTTAAGAAGAATCCTATTGTCTTCGTCAGGGGGTCAGCATAAGTTTTTTTTGTTTCAACCGCATTTATTCCTATGTTGTTTTGGTACGTGCACTGATTTCACTATTACTCATCTCTTTGCAACGTGTATTGCTTGGTGTAGTTTATTACAGCTTGCTATAGTTTTTTAAGCGTTGATTTGCTATTATCGTGAAATAGCAACTGTTGTGGACTGACGAAAAGGGCGCGAAGATGAAGACGTCATCGTACTAGCTTGGACCCTGCATTTTCTTTGTACCCACCTTCTGATTGTTCGGTAGTGTTGCTGTTCAATTCTATCTTCTTGCACAATAGAGACTTATTTAGTAAAAGGATGGCAGCTTTCTTTTACTTTATATATAGATTATCTGATTAAGTTGAACAAATTTTGGCTTACAATCTCGTACATCCAAAGCTGGAGAACTCAGACTGAACCAAGATCGCTGTCGGGTTAGGGTGTCCTTGTTAGTCGGTCTAGAAGGGCTGGATGAATTCGTAGAAAACACTGTATTCTGCTGTTTCAAACTACGTCAAGCGATTCTGTTTCTTATTAGCTTGCAAGAAGCATCAAGTAGACTGTTCGTCGAATACAAGTTTCACTCACTTTGTTGCAACTGTGAAAATTGCAGTATCTTTACTCTAAGCAATCTATCAAATTGCAGCCCTCACGGCCAGTTTCTAAAAATCTATAGAAGCGGAAGAATACGCAAATCAAATTTGATGTAAAGAGAGGCATCATAATTGACGTACGCCAGGTCACCTTTTCCAAAGAGTCCTCAAACTTGCTAAGAGCAAGCAGGTTTCTAAGGTTTCTAAAGTCACATGAACAGCGCACCAAACCCATGACTGCTTACATTAGTTTTTAGTACAAATCCCTGACAAGTATTGTGAGCGAACCAAGAAAAAACATGCAGAAGTCCATCGCGGACAAGGCCAGGGCGCTCAATAGCAAGGTACCTTTGCGGATCTTTTAACCTCGTGGCCGCCTTGCCCTTGTTTTCTCTTCTGATTCTGGTCTTTTTCTCTTCTCTTTTGCAATGGGTAAATTTATCTTTCTTTTTTTTTGGTTTGATATTGGGCTGTACTGGCATATAGTAGGCTTTGGTGCTACAAGTGCTATTATTACTCTTTCTGTTTTTGCCTAATAGCGTTGTATTTTGGCGCTACTGTTGCGAAACTGTCATCTCGCGCTTTTTTAGACCAAGACTGATTCCTTTTGTTCAGACGGTCCTTATTACGAAGGAAGTTACGGTGGCAGAGATCAATACAACGTATGTATTTTGTCAATGTTAGAGCCTCGCTTCTCCACACTAACGTCTCCTTACTTAAGTCTCGTGATCGATCTCGCTCACCTCCCCGCAGATACTCACGTAGTCCCTCACCCAACGACAGAGGTTCAAATATTCGTCAGCGATCGCCTTTAGGTCATCGATTTGGAGGAAATCAAGGCGGTTTTTCCGGCGGTAGAACTATGTCTAACCCTGCGAATCAAGACCGCAGAGTCTATGTTGGCAATTTGCCTTATAATGTGAGATGGACTGAACTCAAAGACTACATGCGCAAAGGTTTGTTTTGAATCGTGTTTAAACACTATATATTAAGGAGATGCTGATCTTTGCAGCTGGTGATGTCGTTTTTGCTGATGTTCTCACACTTCCCACTGGTGTATCAAAGGTACGTACCAAAAGCTGTAATCAAATCAAGGATATGAGTGCTAAACAAATCAAGGGATGTGGCATTGTTGAATACGCTACCCGTGAAGAAGCTCAGAATGCTATTAGTACACTCACTGGTCAGGAAATTAATGGTCGAAGCATTTTCGTTCGAGAGGTATATCTGACCTTTTACTGTTTACTATTTTCAAAAATTTTATAAATAGGAAACCTCATCAAGAGAACACGTTTATTGACAAACATAGGATCGAGAAGCTGGCGGTAGCCAAGGTCGTCCACCTCGATTTGATCATCCTAGAGGAGGCTATGGTGGACGAGGCGGTTTCGGCGGCGGATACGGACCACCATCCCATGGTGGAGGCTTTCAATCAGCTGGCAATCAACTTTTTATTGGAAATGTAAATAGGCAAATTTTTGTTTTGTGAGGATCTTTCTATAGATTGGGGAGATGATTAAAAGAAAAGAAGAATTGAAGCTAATTTGGGAAAGTTGCCTTTCAATGTCGGTTGGCAGGATTTGAAGGATTTGTTTAGGCAAGCCGGAAACGTGGTTCGAGCCGATGTGCGCATGACTATGGATGGACAATCGAAGGGATCGGGGGTAGTCGCTTTTGAGACTCGCGAAGACGCGCAGAACGCAATTCAAAGATTTAACGGTTATGATTTCCAGGGTCAAAGAATTGTCGTACGTGAAGATCGTTATGCTCGACCTCCTCCACCTCCAATGGGTGGTGGATACGGATTCCGGGGTGGATTCCGTGGAGGATTCAGAGGTGGTCGAGGCGGCGGATTTCACAACTCTTCATATGACAGACCGCATAACCCTCCTCCTCCACCAAATGATTTTACAGACGGTGCTACCAGCAATGGTACCCCAAGTAATACTATTCATGTTCGAAATGTGCGTAATGATCAAATATATCTTAGAATGGTATTAACAGTTTTAGCTTCCATGGTCGACTAGTAACGAGGACTTGGTAGAGCTTTTCCAGACTATCGGCAAAGTCTTACGTGCTGAGGTACAATACGAACCCAGTGGTCGATCTAAGGGTTCTGGTGTAGTTGAATTTGAGAATCAGGAATTGGCTGATATTGCTATTCAAAAGTTTACTGGCTACGTCTATGGAAACAGGTGAGCAAACAGTAACTTCAGAAGCCAAGTGTGTGTACTTACAGTTTTTTCTACAGAGCTTTGGGTCTTTCTTACGTTCGCTATGAATCTAACCCGTCATTGTCAACAAATTCTGCTCCGACCGCCATCGAGCTTACCCATGGTGACGAGCAGCAACCTATAATGGTTGATGATTCTGCCGGACAGACCTCTATTGGTGACGAGATGATGTAGTCCAATGATTAATGCAGTCTGATTGTTGGATTATTAGAAAATCCTTTCCTTGTACTAGTATGATTAAACTTATAAATATATTTATTCTTTCTTGTTTCGAAAATCTGTAGAGTGTTGAAAGGCACTTTTCCATGTGAATATTGGTGCGGCTCAAAAGAAACTCTTCGGTAAGTGAAGTATGGCTTCTGGCAAGTCCTTAGTACATTAATCAGCTCTTTGAATATCTCAAGCATGATATAGCAGCAATTGACAAATAGGAGGATAAACAGAAATGAGGAGCTTGAAGATAAATCCTGTGTTAAGAGTCAACAGTATACCTATACTTCGACGATATTCAACATCAGTCCCTAAGTCAACACAGTCGCTTGCTTCCCCTGACGCAATAAAAGCAGTACCAACAGCCAACCTTCGCACTAAGCCTACTGCTCGGAAGGGAGAACACACACAGATTTTTTATGGAAAGGCGCGTAAGAAAGAGAAGCATAATGAGAAATACCAAGTACCGCCGTTTCACTTAACCGAGACTGAGAAAGATATTGTTAATCTTATTCGACATGTTTTTGAAAAGATGGAATATTCAGATTGGAGACGGGCGACTGCATATTTTTCGGGAGGTTGGGTACGAGATAAAGTCAGTTTTTCTGTTGAGATTAATGGTTTATATCTCGAGGATCTGAGCTGATTTCGAGATTTGTTAGATTTTAGGACGAGCAAGACGGAATCTTATTATATCAGTGAAAGGAATTAGCGCATATAGTTTCGCGCAGGCCCTGAAGCATTACTGCAGGAAAAATGCACAATTTCAAGATGCAATGTCTTATTTGATTACAGAGAAAACAGTTGAAGACGGGACGTCTGCTAGAAAGGTTACAAGTTGCACCCTATATAAGACTGAAGTTGAGATTATGCATTTACGTGATGATCTTTTTAACATTTATATGCCTTATCCGGTAAGTTTTCAGGTGTTTTATTTTTGGATCTTTGAGGAACTGACTATTATTTAGGAATTTAGAGATGAGACAATGGATGCGTATTCTCAGAGTTGCACCATAAACGCATTATATTACAGTATCAATACTGGTACTGTTCACGATTTCACAGAACGTGGACTTTCCGATCTAAAGCACAAAATTATTAAAACACCTCTGGCTCCTCTGAAAACTCTAACTAATAATCCTGTCGATTGTTTGAGGTTATTGTGGTTGGCTGCTACGCTGAAGTTTGATATTGAGGCGGAGACTTGGAGTATGATATGTGCCGATCAAATTAAAGTGAGTTTTACTCGTTGCTTCGAGAAAATCTGATTAATTTAAATTAGGAAGAGCTTGCAAAAGTAAACAGACAAAGACTTCGAATTGAATTTGATCGCATGCTCACATGTAAGTTTTTACAACTACTCTAGTAACATATTAGATCTAATTGACTTAACAGCAAAAAATGCACGCAAAATGCTACTTCTTCTGGATCGAGCAAAACTATCATCCGTGTTGTTAAGTCCAATATACGAAAACTATCCCGGGATCAATCGTATTCCGCATAATTCTCAGTTGACACCGATGATCACTATAATGAATGATCTTTTATCTCATAATACAGTTCAGCGAATTTTAAAAGGAACTTTGAATGATAACAAAGAGCTGTTAAGGACAGTATACTTGTTTGCAGCATTGTTTCAATATCGAAACGAAAAATACGAGATTAAAGAAATTGGAAGGCCGGTTCCGTTGTCCTATCTGATTTTACAAGACTCTTTGGAATTTTCAGCAAAAATAGCACAGGATGCTGCTACTATTATTACCCAAGCTCAGCAGGTTGCCGCTTTTGTCAATAGTCCGAGTTTGGCCCGAAAAGATGTTGGTATGTACTTGCTCAACACGAAAAGTGAAACACGATAGCAAATATTAATTTATGTAGGACTTTTTATTCGAGCTTGTGGTGAGAATTGGCGAGCTACCGTGTTTTGCTCGTTGTGCTTGGAAATATATCAAATTCCAGACACGAAATACCATGATAAGAAATTTCTTTTGAGCGAGGCAAATCGGGTAGTAAAAGATGAACAACTTGACCAGCTAACCGACTCCAGAGTAGAGGGTCTTATTGAAAAGTACAGTCAATTCGTCAAATATATCAAGAGAGAAGGCTTGGAAAGTGCAGTACATATGAAACCTATCATTAATGTAAGTTTATACTGTATTTATCTTCTGACAATATTTAACACGGCTTTTTACAGCAACATCAAGTTATGAATTTACTGCCAAACATGGTGCCTGGGCCCTGGATGTCAGATTTTTTGGAGCTAATTATTGAATGGCAGTTAAGTAATCCAAATGGGACGGAAAGAGATTGTTATGATTATATCGTCGGACTTCGTGAGTCAGGTGCATTCAATTAAAGAACATAAATAAATGGCTGAGTTTAATTTTTTTTGGTACATAACCTGGTGTAGTGAACACTTTTTTAGCTTCTGGAACGAGATTATTTGAAAATCCTTCATTGTCGTAAAAAAAGTGATTCATACCCTTATCCAAAAGTGAAGCCATCCCAGAAAGGAGCAAACCTTAAATTTAATGGTGTAGCACGAAGCAGCCACTGTAGTTAGAATCTCAACTATAGACGATTCAGATCAGGTTTGGAGTACGATTCCGGTTTCAGTCTAAAAATAGGGTAGTATCGGTTGTGTTTGAGCAGAGAGTCTCTACAGAACATTGTTGTTACGCGGTTTACGATAACCCAAATACGACCAGCAATCGTTTCGGTGCTCAGATAGTTGTGGAGTAGATAGCAGAAACAGAATTTATTTCTGTCTGTTGTGACCTGTACTTTTATTGTGATTTGATTGAACGGGGTCAATTACGAATAAGGTTATATATTGACAAGGAGAGAATTAATATCTCCGATTGATACATTGAGAGTAATGAGTTCATCAAGGTAAGCAAGATTGAACCTTTCATTTCTTTACGAAGAAGTATATATTTTCATATCAGATTCATGTTACACTTTTGATGTCATTACTATGATCGAAAGGATATACGATGATGGCTAACAATAATAGATTTGGAGGCTCTAACCTTCATCAACGAGATGCTCGCACACAACTATTCGATGGCTTCGAACCTCAATCATCACGACCGAACTCGCCTGGATTTCGAACAGCTACACCTAATGCTCGAGGACAGTATTCTGATCAGGTCATGTCAGGATTGGAATCACAGAATGAACAGGATTTGGAAGGATTGACTGCTCGTGTGCGGATGTTAAAAGACGTACGTCGGTTAATGAGAGAAGTAATAGATTGATTTTGACTAATCAAATTAGATCACTGTGAAAATTGGCGAAGAGGTTCGAGATTCGTCAAAGTTGATGGGCTCTTTGGTAAGTTGCTAAAAATTTGGTTGTGAAGCACATAAATACTGACATTTATATAGGAAGATGGATTCGACAGTACTCGGATACGATTAAAAGGAACGTACAAACGGATGATGCGTATGGCTGAACGTTCAGGGGTTGGTTGGCGTGCATGGGCTGGTTTCTTTTGTTTTATATTTTTTATTTTTGTTTGGGTTTGGAGGTTTTAAATGGGCAATATAAATAGTTGTTATATCGCAAGATCCAACGATTAACGATTGGCTGACATTCACTGATTTACTGTTCAATTGGTTTAAAGTTATTGAAGTTTTCTGCGTGCATTTTTTGATGAGGTTTGTATTATTTCTGTTTTATGTTTAAACATATATTTAACAGTCAGTATAGCTGTTAGTATCATTTCTAATAATTAATGCCTTTGTTCTTGTTCGGCTAAAATAAAGCTCTGATCTTCTAATGATAACGTGATAGAGAACAGAAATGACCGTATTGCGGTATTAATTCACTTTTTTAGTCCGCAATTTAAGTGCACAATACGATTTTATTTATAGTAGTCATTTTATCTATAAAAGAGAACTGAACTAATCGCAGTGGTGCTAAATAGAACGAGTCATTGCTCAAGCAGACGTGCTGAGGCGAAGTAGCTGCAGTAAGCGCGCTGCGGTTTGACATCGGCGTACGCTACAACTCTTCGCTCTGATTGAGCGGCTACAAATGAATATTCTTGATACTTGCTTGACAAAGTTAATGAGCTATTGACTTTAATCTTTGAGTGGGCAGATTTGGAGCTTTGGTAGAAAGATTATCAGACAGTTCAACGGCCAAAGCGAACGAACCAATGTCTACTACTGATTATGCTTGTGAAACTTTATCTTCTCTGCCGTTTAAGCTTTTCGCGACTGAAAGTTCGATGTCCTGTACGACGGCGCCGCAAAACTTTTGTGCACTTAGCACGGTCGCAAAACAAAGACGTGATTAAGCTCTCGCTAGATATAAGATAAACAAATTCCCGCTGTTCTTCTTTGTACGAATGCTGATTTGAGTGCGCCCAAATCTGGTCAGTCTAGACAGCTTATTACTTTGTTTTATTGTTCTGCGAACGAGACTAGCTGTATCTACTGTGTACAAATTTTGATGTGCGCTAATAAGTGTGGAGAGATCAGCATAATTGGGTTTTGTTCCAAGGGTCTTGAATTTTGAAGGGCAGCCGCAGGAACCTTCATAAAACTCATTTGGTTTCTGTTTCATTATCTTGGGTGCGAGGTGGTCATTCTTGCAATCATGTCATTAAATTCACCAGAAATCGTATACGGTGGTAAGTCTTCTATCGATTGTCTTTAGCTACATACTGACAGGTGTTTGTGGCCGTTAGATGATACTAAGCAGTTCAGTATTGTCCAGGAAGTACCAGTCCACACTGTTAATGTTCAGCACAATGAGTATGCCAAATATCTAAGTCTGCCAGTGTTAAGAAATTTGATACTTACTTAGCGAACAGAGAATTCGTCGCTAATAAGCACAATCCGATAACTCCGACGATCGACTCCTCAAAGCAACGGACGTTAGGCCCTGCGACAAATGTTCACAATGCAACAAACAACTACCTCAACACCAACCCTTACACTAATCCCCGTTCATCTCCTGTGAACAGACTATCTTACTCTGTGACCTCTTCATCTGAATCATCATCTGCCTCAAACTTCTCGAACAGATCTCAAAGGAGCCGAGATTCTTCTCCTTCACATGTCCAGGTGTTTATACCCGAAGTAAACCTTATGCCAGTAACTACTCCTGGTGTTGATATACCGCCTTCATATGCAATGGAACTCCGTGACGTTTATTTGCATCGAGAAACAATTCTGAGGTTGCCAGACGATAATATGCGACTAGAGTGGGCACTTCGTGTCTACCGTTTACGCGATACCACCCCTACAGCCTTTACATCCGAAGATTTAAAGCTATTATATGAAGCAGATGATATAATGAGAGATCTCGAAGACAAACAAATGCCGGCAGCTCTCTATTACAGAGGGTTATGGGGATTATTAGGTAAAGGCGGCGTGATCATGGACGAGTCACAAGCTCTAGAGTATTTCCAAGCAGCAGCTCAAGCAGGATATATGAGAGCTTATTACCGTCTTGGTTTGAGAGTAAGTTTGATTTCGGATCTGAAGCAACCTAAAAACTGAACTCTGTAAAGCATTTAGAAAGAAACTCGACGCATGAGGCTTTAGAAGCTTTTCGAATTGGTGCAGACGAAGATGACGCAGGCTGCTGTTACGTTAGTTCGCTTTTGTTTTTTTTGACTTATGGAACTTTCTTCTAACACTGAATTCTTATCTAGCAACTGTCACTCATGCATTTGCAAGGTCTCGGCGAAATAACGATAAATTTTGAGGAAGCGTATAAATATCTATGGATTGCTGCAGATAATTCGGATATTGATGTGCCTGAGCCTGCATACGAATTTGGAAGATTGCTCATTGGTGAGGATCCAAGGTGGATGAATTCGATCCGTCTCGACTATTTCAATGGGCGTCGATATCTTGAGAAAGCAGCAAAACTTGGATCGAGTGTATGTTTTAATCATTTTCTCATAAAGAAATACGTGAACTAACATTAAAAAGAACGCACAAGTTCGATTGGCTCAAGCGTGGCAAGAACGAGAGTTGGGATGCGAGTTTGATCCTCCAATTTCAATGCATTATTACAGTTTGGCAAGCCGTGCTGGAAATGGTGCGGGACTAATGGGTATGAGCATGTGGTATATGACGGGCGCTGAAGAATACAGTTTCCCACCAAACGATACTATGGCAGTTGAATATGCACTCCGAGCTCTTGATAAAGGCGAACCTAAAGCTTATTTTGCAATGGGCTATTTCAATGAAATTGGTATTACTATGCCGCAAGATATTGAAAAAGCTGAAAAGTATTATCAAATGGGTGCCTCTTTGCATGAACTGAACTGTGAGGAACGTCTAGAAGCATTGGTCGCAGAGCATCCAATTTCAAAATCTGTACATGATGACATACTTTCAGAAAAACGGAATCTCCACAGATCTCTGACACTCACCAGACGAAATGATGAACAGAAAAGATCTCGCGATTTGGCAACACTGTCGGGCATGAATTCTGATGAATATTTGTATCCCATCCTTCCTCCAGCAACTTCTCAGGGGCAAGGAAGACGGTCTCCGTCAGGTCCAAGGCCTGTTCCGGTTGCTGGAACCCAGAGACCAATACATCGACAATCTACTCCTGGTATTGGCTACAACCGTCAATCAAATCATGGGTACGGAAATCTCGGGAATCCACCAATTCTACTTCCTCAAAATACAGAACAGCAAGCTCGAGAAGGCAGAAAATCACCATATTATAGGCAAAATGATCCAAGTGTTCAATCAAGCCAGCAATTAAGAAGTGTGTCAGAGTCTGATTTCGGAAAATACAACGATATGTATTCACCCGTTAATCCCTCAGCACAGCAACCTCAGAGTAATTACGTGAAGCGGCAACGAATGCGACAGTCACTGGCAAATCCTACATTAAGTGCATCGTTAGACCCCAGGATCTGTGAAAATATGAACAAATGGACAAGCTCGCCTGGTCAAGCAGGTGTTGATGAATCTAGCACTGTTAAATTGGTTTCCCCGCGATACAATTCTAGGTCGCCTAACCGACAGAAAAATAGACATAGCTCCAATCTTCCTCATAGTACGACAGCACCAGACTTACGAGACCACTCGACTCAACCAGAGTTTCCACGATCCCCAAGGCAACATGGTGCGCCTACCGAAGGAACTAGCAAGGTATCACAGCCTTCCGTGGTTGCTTCTCCTGAGGCTGTTTATGAGAAACCTCCTGCCCAGACGTTTGCAGAGCTTGGAATATCTGGTGTGCAGAAAAAAGAAAAGAATTGTGTAATTATGTAAAAAACTATAGTGAAATTCTGTTAAATGGGATATCAATTTTGGAAAGGTATATGGGATTTTTTTAGTCTATTGGTTTTATCATTGGTGGCTGCAACGGTTTAATAGCAATGTTTTTATAGATCTGAGTTGAATACACTGGTCTCATCTTATTTTTTTTCCATTTTTCTACCTTTTTCAGTGGTTTACAGCTATCATTTGTATGCCATTAAATTCTGAGGATGTCAGTAAAGAGGGTTTGTATAATAAAAGAATTTATGGAAAAAAATAGAATTTGCGAGCACACTGCAAAAAAGCGAACTAATCTTCCAATCACGAGGGCATTTTACGGTATACTGTAAAAGTGAGAGTAAACCCAATCGAACATTAAAGATCGAATTAAGTCCCGTATTACAATTTTAGAAAGAAACAGTGACTACCCTAGTAGCTAGCTTACTTTTACTTCTCTGCACGGCATTTTTTTCGCTTAAGTTTTATTGCGTGAGAGAATCAAGCACTATAATACACTGTTCACGATTGCTAAATAAAACTTGTTATCGACTTTTCAAACAAACATAGTTTGACTGTTTGTTTGAAGTTATATGTATTGAGACTATTGACATAAACCTTCATTTATTGGAACGATTGTGATCCGTTATTGATTGCTGCAGTACTTGATAAACAGGCCTTCTGGAGGCCCTAATTCGGAAATTGGCCGGCGCCCATTAAAATATTTTAAAGGGTAAACAGTGTTAAAACTCACCTTATTGTAGAATCCAGTAAGATTTGAATCTACTCATACAAAACAAATAGCTATCTATTTGACTTAGCTATGTATTTGACTTATTATATTATTATAGCAAATCATGAACTTCTGCATGATCTGACATATGTAAATACAAAACACACAAAAATGATTCTAGATTCTCAAGAGAAAGCTGAGACAAGTTAGCCTCACTCACTATATACCACTTTTGTTATAAACACTTCTTAATACTCACTACGGTGAATTGAAGCTTTCTGGCACATAGAAGCATATATACTTAAATAAATCCTCAAACAATCACAATACTCTTTGTTTGTTTTTCATAGTTTGAGTTACTACATTGCATTTTGCAATATGAAAGTTGAATCAATGACCAAAGCGGATTTCTACCAGTCTGCTAACATCATTATTGAAAAAAAAGATAGTGTTAATCTTTACATAAATATTTTCAGACTCAAGTATGAAGAAGTTCTGCGTGCACTTTTATTTTACTGATATGCACTTCAGGTTTGTAAAGCTGCTGCAATTCGTTTAATCATATAAAGTTGAGCCTTCAAGTTCAGTTTTTAAAGTGAAAAGGAAAAAAAAACTTAGGTCAGTTACGTTGAAAAATAGATTTGCGGACGCATTAATGACTACAGTGGCAATGCAGTAGCGACTACCGCTGCAGTTGTCATACGAAGCTGGTATTTGAAGTCGCTCCAACTGCCGTTCTGTCGGTTGACGGATCCGCTTTCTTGAGAGCCAGCCTACGTGTCTTTGAGTTTAAACAAACTCACACAAATACGCTAGCAATAATAGCAAAGAAAGATTAGTTCATGAAGCTGATTGTGGTTTATTTTCTGCCTAATTGACACATATCAGACTGTGAACGACGCTTTTTCGATTCTGATTTTCGACTAAACTACTGTGTTATGATCGGAATTTCCGACAGAATACGCCGCTGTTAAGCGCTGCACTCACTGGTAAGTAGTTCAGAGGTTACTATTTCTTTTCGGCAAACAGATCAATTTTTCCCACCATTATTGGCTTTGAGTTCTTGCGCTAGCGACAAAATAGAAAGCTTGAGATAGGTAGTGAAGCCTATAAACAAAAAAACTGTGTGACTCCGCACAATCCACTCCATCCCGCGAGCAAGCTAGAAAGCCAGAGAAAATCTTTATAAAAAAAATTAAACGAGACTCTATTTTGACAGGAATGACACATATGGCGAAGTACTTGAAGATACAAAATAACTGCACCGATGTTCTGGCTCGCTCCTCTATAGCAAGGTAACTCTTCTGAAAGTTTTTCTTTGAATCCGTTACGAGAGATAAAAATCCAGCACACCTAAAAACCACTTGAAAGGAAGCGGTGAATTTTATGCGTAAAAACTGTATCAGGTTTCATAATTGCAATTGTATTGGCCAGTCCAAATTCATCCCACTCCTTTCAGTCTACACCGCGTCGTTATTGATAAATTAGTTGCTCGAGAAAGCTTACGCATATCAGCACGTTGAGTGATTTTGAGCGATATCGCTCCACATTTTGTTTTCAACGAGCAGTATACAAACCAACAAGTAGGGCGATTTGTACTGTTCATGGCGACCAACTGAGTCCGTTGTCAATGTTCTTATAGCCTTTTACAGCCAGCTGTATCAAGATAAGCACTACTGAAAGTAATTATTCTTTTCCGTCAAATATGCATAAAACGAGTTGCTTTAATTGGAGCACTTTTTAACCCCTTTAGTTTGACTTCAGTGAAATGCACAGTGAAGAAGCTGTTTTTCTTTATACTTTCATTTCGTGTTTTTACACGAAAGATAGTCTAACTCAAATTAAGAAAGTACGACATGGGACCTTGTCGATTCGCCGGCAATAAATACTTATTCAAATCGGCGACCAGATTTCAGCAATGAATTAACCGACCATAATATCTGCTTGCTGCTTCATGGATAAAAAGCCCCTTTTTTCACTTAATTGTTTGCCCTGAACATTTAACAGAATTCTAATACAGTATTCTTTAGATTGCATGACGTAGTATTGAAACCTAAGCTCCCATACATTATTTTCCGGAAGTAAGCATTATAACCGTCTTTAGTGTCAGCCTAATTGTTGGCACCATTAATTAAAAGACTGCTAATCTGAAGATTAACAACGTGCACCAACGAAGATCTTTACCCTGTTGACAGGACATGGAACCGCATAATTTCTATCCCGCATTGTGGCTCGAGGAAGCAGCAACTAATAAGTAACAATATGACAGTTCCAAGAAAATGCTAAGTAATGATTATTTACATGAACCCTTTTGGTTTTAATTTTTAATCGTTATAACTGTAATCCAATACGAAATGCTAATAATACGGCTACTTTTACTACACCGTTCAATCTGAATTTATTTAGCAACAGTCTTGTTTAAATCCTCTTTTTACGACATAATCTGGCCCAAAACTCTAAGTCGGAGAAGTGAACAGTCTGACGCCAGCCAGGTCTGATTGGAGAACTCCCCAAGCAAGTTAACTCAAAACAGTTACCATTTTGTTGGTTATGGATACTCCAACGTCGAGCGAGGGCTGTCAGACTCGACAATTCTCCCAAAAGTCGATCACAAAATATGAGCGCTTAGGCTTGAGAAGTATCACGCAGATATTAGTTTGAGCTTTGTTTTGATTGCGGGCATTAAATTGCATGAGTTTATTTAGATTAACTACATAGTGTTATAATTCGAAGAACGCGGAGGTTGGACCTAACAGCCGAGGAAAGAGGAAAAGTAAGGCGTGTTTCTGAGTGGGAGTCGAATCAACGGCTTCTGCTACGCCGTTTTTCATAACGTTCTCTTACGTCATAACACTTAAGCAAGTGAAAAAAAGTAATTACGAAAAAGCCAAATACTGATACGCAGCCATTTGTTACGTACCTCTCCCACTTCCAGCGCCAATAAACGCGTACATCTTTTTTTTTCAATCCATTCTATCAAGTTCGACCATTAAAAGCGGCATTTTATTATTAAATGCGTACTATGGGTCGTTGTTGAAATTATCACGTGACTACAAAGGTATTGTAAGTTTGTACTCAACCACAACGTCACGAAGGGTTCGGAATAACATCCGTCCAAACGGACTAGTCGATGGTGCGTGGTCTCCTTGAATGAATTCGGGCGGGAATTACTGGAAAGAGCAATAATACTCTCAAGGATTCTTATCTGAAGATTGTTACAAGTAATATAGTTAGCAATTATAGGGAACATCGAGACAACTGCAGATGACATCTGGCATTGCGAATGTATTGGTGGGCCTTAGCCCGTTTCATCTAACATGGATGTTTAAAGACTTTTTGTGGAAGCTCGAACATGCTATGCTATGCTTTAATCTTTCGCCTTTATTTATACCTGCTGTATGGATCATAGGTCTGTTACCTCATACTTTCTCGTTACTCTTAATATGCTTCTGGGGAGCTCCTTTCAGCAATGTACTACCCAGAGAAAATTTCAAAGGTTAGTCTCTTATTTACAGTGACGCACGAAGAAGGCAGCTCTAACGAAAGAAAGATCTGTCACATAAAGGAATTCCTAAATATGTTCAGCGTATGGCCTTAAAATGTCAAGGAGCTCACAGGAACAGTCATGAATGCTTCCCGCTTTTTGTCGGTGCTGTTGTGAGTACTATTGACGTTTTTCAGTAGAACAGACTTAACCAATCCTAAAGTTAAATATGAATCTGAGCTCATTGTCATATTTTCGACAAAATTTGTACGCCGTGTCCTACGCATGTACGCGAATACTGTTCAACACGTTATACATTTTTGTATCCTCAGAGAAGCAAGTTTGACGAACTTTGAATTTGCAACTTCGTTTATCGCTCTGAATCACTGTTACTAACTTTTAAATATAGGCTGAGTCTTTTTAGATCTTTAGTTTGGAATATCGGAAACGTTATAACATTTTCCATGATTATTGATAGTTTTGTTTCTGGAATGCTGATGTAGCATATTTACCCGAATTTTCTGTTTATCACTTCACCCCTACGTCTCGTTACTAAAAACTCTGTGCCGAATATATGGATTCGAGTTTCAGTTTTATGTACTATATCAAAGGTTATGATTATATACATTTCTGACTTCTATCTCTCATATTCAACAAGCGCAATGGTCAATCCATCTCGGAAATGCTATCGCGTCTCTGATGTTATAGACTCCGCCTAAATAGCAAATCAATCTTTCAAATCCCATACCAAATCCTCCGTGCGGTACTGATCCCCACTTGCGTAAGTCAAGGTACCACTGAACGGCTGAAATGTCCATTCCAGAAGCCACAATAGAAGCGTGAAGACGTTCATAGTCATGTTCACGAAGACTTCCACCGACTAATTCGCCCATATCCGGAACTAACAAATCAAAACATTCAACAGTTAAACCATCTGAGCCAGGTGTGGGTAACATGTAGAATGGTTTCATATGAGCTGGATAATTGGTGACGAAAATAGGACCATGAGCGTAGTGTTTTGCAAGCCATTTCTCATGTTCAGATTTCAGACTCTCCCCATCTTCAACTGGGTACTCAAACTCAACAAGTCCTTCTGAAACCGCAGACTGTAAAATCTCGATAGCTTGAGAGTATGTAATGCGTTTCCATTTTTCATCAGAGGGCGAAATTAGACTGTTCCAGCGGTTCTGAACTTCCTCTGAAGTAATGACCTCTTCTTCATCTTCGCCCTCATTCAGCTTCTCCTTTTGAGTTTCAAGCATCTTTTTTAACTCAACGATTTTATCCAATATTCCTTCGTTCTTCAATTGCAAAACGGCTGTCCGCAGCATTCCTTCAACTATACTCATGATATGCTCAAGATCATCAGCAAATGCCACTTCAGCTTCTAGCATCCAAAATTCGCTTAAATGTCTACTTGTCATTGATTCTTCAGCACGAAATGCGGGTGTTAACGTCCAAACTCTTGATAAGCCCATCATCAAGGCTTCTAAATGCAGCTGTGTAGATACAGTTAAGTATGCTTTGTCTCCAAAAAATTGTCGACCTGGTGTGTTGGCTGTGGCAGGAACATTGGACGACGAAGAAACAGTGAAAACTTCACCGGCACCTTCACAATCTGACGAAGTAATTAACGGAGGGTGAGTTTGAGCAAACCCACCATCTAAGAAATAGGATGAAAGCTTTGAGATTGTTTGCGAGCGTAATCGCATGACATTTGCGTTGAATCTGGTGCGAAATCGAAGAGCAGGATGTTCTCGCCTTAAATATTCCTGTGTCATGAACTTTTTCTGAAGAGGATACGGCTCTGATGCTGATGGATAACCTCCCAGGATTGTTGGCGCGGTAGTGACTTCGAGTTCATATGGATCAGCTCTTGTAGGTGTAACGACCAAAGTACCACTTGCTTTGATTGATGAACCTGTCTTCAATCTACCTTAATCAGCCATCTATCTCAGATCTTCAAATAAGAAAAAACTTACTCGGAAGCCAATGCAGGATCTGTGAAAACTAACTGAATCATTCTATCACTAGATCCATCCATAATCTGAGCAAATGCAATTTTCCGTTGCTTTCTAACGCTACGAATCCAGCCATGAACAGCAACATTGTTTCCTTCAGCGATTTCTCCAATTTTAGCTTTTGTAAGTATCGTCTCAATTGTATCTGGCAATGGTTTTAATGTTGAGGGAAGAGTTGGCTGCTTCGCAGATGTGGATGTCGGATGAGAGGGTGGATGAGAATGAGAATGCGTTAATCGACGAGAGTACGCTGCAACTACTCGCGAGTTAAATGAAACCGAACAACTTCGGCTTCGCACCTGGGAGACAAAGCGGCAACTCAGCATGATGAAGATGGTGTGCGCTGCAGTTGTTGCGGTCTACGAATTCAATCGGAAGTTGGGAGTTAAATCATAACCCCTGAAAACTTTCCGAATCTCGTGATATGCAGATAATACGTATCTTTATAAATACAATCCATTGTAACTAAAATCAAGTCCTATTATCAATATCCACAATCTCCAAACCTCCAGCTCCGGCTCCAGATCCAGTACTCATTCCACCAGCTCTCGTCAATTTCTTCCACTTGTACCTACACTGTATTCTTGATCGTATACCACCCATCTTTTCAGATACTACCGTCCAGTTGATTTCAGCATCTGGATGTGCGAATCTGATTTCGTTCACAATTTGTACCAACCTGCTTTCCTCATCAATACTCCATTTGTTTTGCCCTCGACTTGTCCCGCATTTAACGTAGTTTCTCCAACGATCTCGACAATCTTCGGGCATTCGCCCAACATGTTTGCCGATTACTTTCCATCTTGCTCCAAATTCCTCTGCCAAAGCTCTGAGCTGATCGTCTTCCTCAGGCGTCCACTTCCCTCTTTGTTCATAGGGATGATACTTTCTTCTAACGTGCTTGTAGACGCTTGCACGTGTGCGATGTGGTAAAGCATTCGATACCGCGTCCCAGAAATTATCCTTCTTTCGCTCATTTGCCCAAACTCGACGACATAATCCTTCATGATCCAAACCGTGTTCACGACCATATTCACGCATAAACTCCTCTATTGCAAGCGTTTCTTGGCGGGTAAACGAACCTCCATTCGTAGGTGGTAGAGAAACGAGCGGCGAATTTTGAACAGACGGTTGCGCTGAACGGATGTGATCTTCTTCATGCATGACTTTAAGCGGAGCAGATGCGTCCTCTGTATGTTGTGAAATAGTTGTCATTGGATGACGTCTGGCCTTTGCAAGAGCCTCGTTGATGGACGAATGCCGTTTACGCTTCTTACTGGAATGAGAGGAAATATCCGAAGCATGATCATTTCCAACGGCAGCAGCAGCAACAGCGACAGCATTTTGCGCATCTTCGTCAGAAATCAACATGCTTTGAGAATTAGAAGCAGTAAGTGCCAGCGCGACGGAGGTTTCTTCATTTGATCGATATGAATTTGCCAAATGGTCCAAAATCTCAAATTTCCCTGAAGCCGATCCTCGGCGAGATTTTTTGCTGTTCTGTGCAGACGGTTTACTTATCCCAGCAAGCTGAGGATCAAGTACATCTCCAGCACCATAAGATATAAACTCGTTGGTATTGAACTCCTCATGATCATTGTCATTGCCATTCTCATTTTCATTCTCGTTCTCGTTCGCTGCATCAGTTTGTTCTTTTGTCGAAGAGTTTGGCTCGGTGGATGCAGAAACAGATGCAGAGTGACGAGAAGCTGAAGTTGAAAGAGAGCTAGAATTGTTTTTTCGTGACTTTTTCGAAGATCTGATATCAGATTCTCGGGTTTGTGTGCTTGTGTTGAAAGCAGACGCTGAATTGAAATTATCTATTGCGTCCATTGTTTGCTCTATTGTGATTATCGAAACAGCACAACCAAAAAAAACAAAATTGCTCAGACACAGCAAGATTCTCTAAAGACTCTTCTTGGCCACAGGATTCTAATTTCAACACAGACTTCCAAAAATCTCCAATTGGTGAATGCGTTACGCGACGCGCGACGCGTTTGTTGACGTGCTGCGAATTGAAGGAGGGTAAGTTGTAGCAAAGACCGAGGTCCTGTTGAATGGAAGGAAGAGGGCCGGGCCGGGTGACTGTGGCAATGTGCACAGTAAGGCTTTACATAAGAAACCTTATTTGCGAAGTCTAAAAAGTAGCTATTGGCTGGGATATGAGGCCGAGACCCTGACAAGACTTGTGGACCAAGAAAAAGATAATAAACAAAAAGTGCATACCGAAGGAACGTAAAAAATAAATTTAAACTTAAGAAATAATAGGTTTATAAACTAAGCAGCATATAATAATAAGGGCCATGTCGCTGCTGCTGACATTCAAAGCTACTAGTTTAGGCTTGCAGAAAGCCAAGATTTAGCACGAAAGGTGGCAGATGAAAGGGGGGCTTTAATGGGAAGGGGGAAAAGGCAGGATGGGCTTTACGTTGCAATCAACCAGCAAACAGAAAAGAGAAAGGAGAGTAGAGTTGAGAAAAGAGAAAAGAGAAAAGACTGGCGAAATATGGAGTAAAACCAACCCAGCCTTTTGGAAAGAGTTTCACAGACTTGTAACTTTCAAAAGCGAGCTGGCGTTTCACTTGTCTCTTGACATTCTGATTCAATCTGGACGTACACGTCAAGATAATACGTAAGATAAAGCATATACCTCTTTTACGACTGGTCGCGGCCTCGGGCTTCGGAAGGCGGATTTCATTGAGCCCTAGCGGGTTTGCAGACAACCAAATGTGATGGTCTGGATTGTTTATAATGTGTATCTCTGCTTGTCAGGCTTCCAGGAAACGAACGCCCAGGGCCTTGGAACAGCAGAGCATGAGCACCCAGTAGCTGCTTTGAACATTAAATCAACGCGCCCCCCACTTTTGCAAACTACAAGTGCTTTCTGTACTTTACCAAGAGCAAGGCGAATATGAATGAATATATTCCCGCTGAAGCACGTTCACTAGTTGCTTCAAATGGAGACGAAGTCCCGAATAAGCGGAGCTGCGGCGCTGCGGTACACAGGTAGATAAAGCTTATGGTTTAAGTTAGAGTTGCTTTGCTTAGCGCAATCCAATCTATAATCCGGGTACGAAGCCAGTCAGCGTACCCGGTTTTTCTTTCCTAATACAAGTCTTCCTAGTACATTGTTGTTACCAATGCTCCTTCTATTCATTTTTCTTGTTACATACATACTTTATTGCAAAGAATCAGATAGTCGGCCCTATCGCCGGAAGCTATCGGTGTGTAGATTCGTTGACGGGGCCACTGCAGACCAGAATATCGAGCATTGCATTCCGAGCCAATAGGACACGCGGACCACAGAAAATGCTAGATATTTTTACTGAGAATAATCGACAGCAATTTTTAGCTAAAATTGTGTTAAGTCAACTTTGTCTGAGGGCAGCCGCAGCTTTTAGTATAAAAGGAAGTCCGTCCTCACAAGGCCCAGACAACTGTAAAGTTCAACTTGTCCTAGATTAATTTGGGTCTCGGAAATTGGCCGAAATGAACAATATTGCCTCTCTCACCTTCAACCCTAAAACTCGCCGATATCTCTGTCGAAGCTCTCTGTCGAAGCTCTCTGTCGAAGCTGGTGCTTTCTACCGCGGCAGATCTAGCTACAGTTGAAATATTGAGCTCAAAATACCTTGAATGTTGAAAGGAAAAAAGTAAAAACTGCTTTTTGCATAGACATAAGAACATCGTGTTGAACGGCCGATGACATTCATTTCTATACTCAACTAAAAAAAATATATATAATTCCAAATCAAAGCGTTTGACAAAACCTTAAACAAGTCGAGTCGACACAGATGGCGACAGATTTAGCTACTCTGCTGACTCTGTCAACGCGCATAGGCTTTCATTTCACACGGTTGATACGAGCAGATAAAGTACGTTTCGGTATAAGCTTATCCATCCATTTAGGCTCGGTACGTGCTGCTTTTTTTGCTCTCTCCGTCCTGCATTTTCTCCTGGTCCAGTTCGCACAGGTCTGCTTCCACTTAAATGCGAGAACTTGCGTACAGCACTGCCGCAGATAATACACTTTATCTCACAAAATGAATGCAAAGCAACAACAGTAAGAACCTTAAAATAACAGCTATGATTCACGGCTGGGCTGTGGTTTGAGACGGAGCATAGTGCTCATGACGTAATTTGTCACTGTGTCTCTGGTTTGTCGTCGGCTCTGTTTTAGCTTAAACCCGTGCACGTTGTCTGCTGCTCCACCTAGCTTGTGTGATTTACCCTATGCTGCTCTACTGGAGATTTGTAACAGCATGTTTCTAGCCCTGTAGGCGTTATTTCCATTACCCTGTATATTTACGTAGTCCACCCTATCGATCGTAGTACCTTGTCTGCGATATAAGTATGTGCCTTCGCATTTTTGTGAATGCGGCTGCTCTTGCTATTAATTACTGCTGCGGGACTTGTGGGCGCCGCAAGAGAGTTTGACGCAACTTTAGTTGGATTACGGTTAACTCTGAATCCTTAGCTGCTTGGCGGTACTTTAACACTGTTGTCATTCTCTATTCTCTATTCTCTCTTGGTATTATGTTTTTCTTGCAAATGCTGTCGATTGCCTTCTAAGATATAATAGCAAGCTTAAAGCACGACTGTTCAGAGATCCACTACGCTCACGTGCGGGGCGACAATACCGACGCTTTGGTGCGGGACATTCCGTACCGACGCGTGGCGCGCGCTAAACTTAAGCGTGTGTCTAATTGCGCATGTCATTTCGCTTTAAGGTTCGCCTTCTACTTCGCTGCCCATTTTTAGCTCTGCGCTTCCTCTTTCTCTTTTGTTTCTCCTTCTCTCCTTCTCCTCTCTTATCCGTCTCGCCTATCGCGCTTCCTAGCACTCTCCCCTTCACCTTTTCCCCTTCACTTCTCAAATTAACCCTGTTTCGTCAACCACTGTATTTAGTCACACAAAACCATCATGTCATCTATGGAGACGTACTATGGTTACGTACGCTCGCCGCGGGACGCCATCATTCTGTTCGAAGCGTGCAGATTAGGGATGCTCCCACGAGTGCAACGACGGCTCTCAGAAAAGGAGCGGATGGCTATTCGGTCAGGTTCTGTGTTTGTTTGGGACGAACGTGAAGCAGGAATGCAGCGTTGGACTGATGGAAAGTCCTGGTCAGCTTCACGTGTTTCAGGCTCATTCTTAACGTACCGTGAGATGGAAGGAAAGCGAGGTGGTGGCACATATGGTGGACCATTACTTGCTTCTCCATCCGGTCGCGACGAAGACTCAGAAGGTGATGAGAATGAATCTGGCGGTCCAGATGGATATCGATATAAACCTGATGGACTCATGAAACAATCTTTCTCAATTCAGACTTCTACGCATCACAAACTTCATCTGATCTCTTACTACAGCCGATCTCATGTTCAACAAGTTGGCGATCTACTTGAGCCATTGCATGATCCGGCATTTAAATTTATACAAATCCCTCCTGGAATGTATCCTGATACGTCAGCTGTAGAAGCTGAGTTGCTAAGCGGTCGTGTGCCGATGGGCATGCATCAGCCACAGCAACAACCACAACAACCACAACAACAACAGCAGCATGCTCAACATAGTCCACGACAAGCGCAATCAGCGCCTCCTCCATTGCAACAAGTGCAATTAGCGCAACCAGCTGCCCAACAAATCGCACCACAGCCGCTAATGCATCCACAACAGCTTCCACCTTATCGGCAACCAAGTTTTGTTCCGCAAGCATATTCGCCTCATCAGTATCCTCAACAGATGCCTCAGATGCAGATGCAACCGGCGCAAGTGATGAGTGTACCACATACTCCTCAACAGCAGCCTCCTCATCCTTCACAACATCTACAGCAATTGCCACATTATTATGCATGGCCGCCTAGTCCGGCTGCCACACCTCCAAATTACAGTATACAGTCTGCACCGCAGTACCATCCTGCTCAACAACAGCAACAGCAGCCTCATCCTTTACAACAACAGCAACAGGTACCGGTACAGCCGCAACAACCTGAGCTTCCTCGGCTTCCTCCAATGCCGCCTTCATCAGCCCCTGATTATCAATATCATCAATCTGGTTTACCCCCGCCTCCTGGCGCTCCTCAGTCTCAACAAGCCCCACCTCCGCCCCCACAGCAGCAAGCACAAACACAACAACAGCCTCCATCGCACTTGCAGCGATCACCACAACCACCACAACAGCAGCAGCAGCAACAACAATATTTACAGCCACAAATACCACGATTGATGCAGACTGGTAATTCTCCATATAACTTGCCACCAGCGGCGCCGGCAAATGGTGGTCAGCGACCTTCTGGTGCTCCGGTACGATTAGATGGCATTAGCTCTCTTACGCGAGATCGTGACGGGTATGAAGCGCAAGACATTCCTTTTGATAAAGTTTCATGGGGTGAAGATATGAGAGCCATTAAAGAGCTGAACAAGAGCTTTATAATATAAATGGTCATGTCTTTTGCGATCGGTATTTCGGGGCTTTCTTTTACACTCCATACCTGTCATCAGTTTCTTTTATACGTATGGAAGTAACTTTGGTGTATACTGGTACTAACGACTATAACGAAAACGATGGGACGGTGCTTTATTTTTTTCTCTTTTTTTCATTCTTATTATTTTATTTCTTGTTTGGCGTATTTGTCTCTAAGAGTCTTTCAAGATTCATTTTAGGCTACAATTGAGATCATGAGGTTTTGCATGTAGTGTGTTTTCTTGTTGCTACGAAGTTGTTGCTATATTGTGTCTTTTGATGAGACCTCTTCTTTTATCATCTATGGATTTGGCGTTAGTTTGCTTAACTACTTAATTTTTATGTCGTGTGTGTTCGCGTAATGCGGTCAACAAATAAATCTGTGACGTGTTCAAACTCTCTTTATAGTTGACCACATGACTTTTCCTGACAACTGTATACCTTGCTGACTTTCAGAAGTTGCTGGATTTTCATGTTTCTCGTCGAAACCGTCATTTCAACAAACGTTGGCAAACAACGCAACTTCGAAGAAAGTGAAAAGAAAAAGAACTCTATTAGACAAGAAAACCCTAGTCTCCAGCATCAAGAATTACCAGAAAAATTAAAGAAAAAAATAAACTTGCATCGCCGTTTTTATTTTATTTGCTTTTTAAGTTTGTCTGACTCTTGTTTTTTTTTTTGGG
>JAJLXV010000046.1:0-84598 GCA_030571435.1 Myxozyma mucilagina
CCATCTTAATTTGCCACGTAGCCCATACACACTTCTAGACATTTCCAGCTTAACCCAGCTTATCACAAACCATTCTCAACTCGCCACATGATCCCTTATCTGAATTATTCATTTCATTCTTAATCCAGTCTCTGATCACATGATGCTCTTGCCCTTATCCTAGAGCTTTCCATGATATTTCTCTGCATGTGACTATCACATGACCATAGCTTAGTCACTCGCCAGATGAGGGTCTCGTAGACTCGTATCCTCACAATCGAAATTCCTGAACTGGTCATTTATGACACTTGAGAATTTGCTAATTTCGGCCAACGTAATCTTTTAGGAAAAAAATAGAAAACAAATACTTGATGATTAAAATAATACTCTGAAACACTTGCTCTCCAAACACATATAAGTAGTAGATTAGTCTTCTCAAAAAAATATGCAAATCAAATGTATCATCGGGACTGGCTGGATCTTGGTATAAGAGGAGAACTAGAGCTGAATCTCAACTTTATGCATCTGTGGACTGATCTCATTCTTTTGCTTCCTCCCGATTTTCGTTGCTTGCCAAGTTCTTTGCTTTTAAATTTTTTGATATCATATTTGTTTAGGGTTTGACTAAAGCTGGAATCTTGCAGGTATAAGTTGATACTTTGTTATTTGGCATGTTATATGTATACAGTACTTCTTTGACTTGTATCAGTAGCGGCACCTTCATCGAGTATATGAATTGGTTCAGAAGCGTTTAAAACAAAGTATGACGTCAGCTAAAGAATTACTTCTTTTGGTTCGCATTCGCAATTCGTTGCGATTGTCTTTTTGATTAATTTATTTCCTTTCTTTATCCGTCCTAGAGATTTGTACCTCCTTCAATTGTTTAAAGAAGCACTTACATATTAACATTCTGACTGAACGTCTTCAACTAAATGTGATCAATTAGAACAGCAAAAGATCATTGTATAAAGTATCATATATGCCTTCATAGTTTTTTTTTCCTTTATTCACAGAGCATGTGAGTGGATAAGTTATGTAGAATGTCTGTAAATTCCTAGCAAGAGTCTGTAGATAAGATTTTTTCCTTTTCCTGTCACGAGTACAAAATCTGACGCAAAAATAAACAGTTGGCGTATAGCACTAAGATCATGTCATATTGCTCTTCGAAAGTTTAAAAAAGCTCGCTATTATGCATTCTCTAGTATCATTCGTAATAACTTGTACTTATTCATTAACCCGAATCCGCATCAACCGTGTGAGATATTGGTATGAGGCTTTCGCCGTCCATCAAATAGCCATGAATATGAAGTGATTCCTGTACAGTAGTTTTATTCGCCTGGTCGAAACACTGAAAAAGTCTCTCCATAACTCTGAGTGGATGCAAGTAAAGCCTTCACTCCTATACAATTATCTTATACTCGAGTCAACAATATGGCAAATTTCTGTCGTCCAAATCAACCTCCAGATTTCCCTACAGATCCAAGTCACCGCAGATACGTAACTGTAGGCCTTTTTAGCTGTACTGCTGGTTTCAATAAAGAGTCCTCATTTTGGATCATGAAACACTTGTGCAATTGCTTTCTTCAGACAGTACAGAGTATGAGAGCATACTTATTCATAAATATGTTGCAAACCAAGTGATAGAGCACTCAAGAAGTCGAAAGATCCTTGATCTGTTGATATCAACATCAGTGTTTAATACATTATTAGGTTCAAAATTACCTTATCTTGAACAATCAAGTCAGTTAATCTGTTCAGTAATCATGTGCCATATGGGCTACAGTAAATTGGCAAGCTCAATTGAATGATCAGCAGAAACGGAGAAGTAGACATGGTGAGTCGAACTGCTGGGAGTTCTCCCAGCCTGGAAGAAAAGACGTAGGCAGTGCCGTCAGCATAGTCCAAATGATTTTTTTTAAGTTCAAATAGCTTAGTTAGAGGGCTCTGTTATTGTTATTTTTTTGGTTTGGATGTGGCTCAGATACATTTAAGGGGTTTATTGTGCGCTCAATATTTTATCGGGAAAACAAAAAGATGCGTTTATAAGTAGTTTTACGGGTAGTTATACACAGGTTCGACCTAGGAAGAAGTAAGGCAATCAGTCGATCGATTTTACAGCGGTTTCCAGAATAGTTACTGAAATCATTAAAAAAAAGGCAAAGAGTCAAAAATAAAGTCGCTCAACAAAAAGAATCACAATTAGCAAATTGACCCATTCAAACTTTCAATGACCATCAGTAAAATGATAAGTTTTACAAAAAAATGTCGACTTGCACAATTTACAGGGAGCATACACTGTGTATGCAAATACCAGTCTTACATAAGTCATTTCTGATAAAGCTTGCATAGTTAACTGATGAAAATGGGCAATAGGAAATAATTGGTGATTTCCGCATTCCGGATTCTGGATTCTGAAATCTGTACTCAAACCAAAATGCTATCTTTGTTTTTCAAGCTCGAGTATCAATGGCTTTGTTAACCCAGAAAGTACCTACCAAATCAGCTAACCAAAAAACTATGAATTTCCTGGGTGAAAGCAACACAGACCAGCACCAAACAATGCCTAGCCTGCTGCTACCGGAAATGGACTTGACAGCATAACGTACGTTCTGATAGTCATTCGAATTTCCATCTGTCACACACACATAATTACATGTGCAGAAATTGCAGAATCTTTCTACAGCAGTTATTCTGCAGCTCTCTCGTTTCTTTCTTAGCTCAAGTCATAAAAAGGCATCTCATTTTTTTTTCATTTTTACTGAGTATCGCATTGATAAGGTATGTAGAGCGCTGTTTTTCACTAGACTAAACCCTATATTGAATCGACAAAAAGTAATTAGCCTACTTTGCGCCAAATGTATCAAAATTTCTACTATATTCAAAGAGTTGAAAGAATAAAGTCTGACCCTTAACGTAAAACGACAAAGGGTTATTGATGGACCCGTTCCCGCTGAGAACCAAAGATGAGAAGATCTTCGCCATGAAACGGTGTTCCCAAAATAGATTAGATTGCCCGAATAGCAGTCACTGCGGTATTTAGTTTTTCATACTTCTCCAGATACGGCAACCTACACAAGATCCCGACACGGTTTTAGGTTAGGAGCATCAGAAGCGGAAAGCACCAAAAAATATGATGACGTTGAGGCAACCACACAACACACAACAAAGTAATTTGCCGCAAAGTTGATCGGTATCCCTAATTTCTGATTCCAGCTGTTGCGAGTGGATTTGTATTCTAGATCAATGAAATTCATGCTCCTCTCGTTGAAGAAGTTACAAGCCAAATTTTGGTTTACTATTGTAGCTCTCCAAAAAGAATGTTAGCTGTAAAAAATCCACGATGGCTCCAGTAAATAGCATAACCAAACTTATTGCAATTTTAAATTACTCCTATTTTTAGCACATATTTCTTTGCCCCTTTCTATTTTTGGTACCCAATCAAACCGACTCCTCTCTCGCACTATTTTGCCCTGACTTTACATCTCAAGAATTCCCAGCTACGTTGTATAGCCTATTCGTTTAACTACGTACAAACCAAGACAATATGTAACGATTCAGCTTAAGTACTGCAAAGTAAGTTCATGAAAGAACAACTACCAAGACAGCGTGGTCACTCTTGTTCACCCGCAAAAAGTTTAGTAAACTCTATTTAAGATGGCTAACAGTAGTTTCTTCAACATTCTTCAAAGTCACATAATTAATTAACTCAGGTCACAATTACAAAGCAATTTTTTTATCATATTCAATTTTAAAATAGGGTATCATTTACTATCCAAATGGCTAGAAAAAAGGTACAAAAGTAAGATACAAATAATTATTAGTATTACAGGATATACATTACAATCGTTCCAAAAAAACCAGCCAAATTGATATCTCAAATAACACAAATATAACCTCAAATTCACTTATTCAATAGTTTATTAGACTACATCCCACAAAGTAGATTGCACAAAATTCCCATTTAACATAATTCGAACTAATCAAACGCGTGCAACGAAAGCTGAACGATATACTAAACCAAGTATTTCTATGTGCAACTCTTCATCAGTGCGACGTTAAACTACTTACAAAAGGTAAGCAGCCATGGCGACAACACCAGCAACGGCACCACCGGCAATCTGGGCCTTGTTGGCGGCACCAGTGAAAGTAGAGACAGGAGGCTTGGTGGAAGAGACAACCTCAGGAGTGTGGGTCTTGGTGCAAGGGCAGACAGTGACAGTGGAGGTGGAGTAAACCTTGGTGCGAGTGCAAGGGCAGTCGCTGAATAAAACCATTAATACTTATTTCATAAATATTGAAAAGTAAAACTTACGTGATGGTCAAGGTAGTGGCCGAAGTGACAGTGTAAGTCTTGGAACCCTCAGTGATGATGGTAGGCTCAGGGCAGTAAGTGGTGTAGGCAGTGACGACCTCGGTGGTGGTAACATCGTAGAACCAGGTGGAGGTGGTGCCGTTGGTGAAAGCAGCGGAAGCAGTGGTGGCCAAGATGGCGGCAGCAGAGAGGACGGCAGTGAACTTCATTGTGAATAAAAAGGCTTGTTGTTTAGCGAGTGACTAAGGTAAGAAAGCGAATGTGTGCGATGAGAAGGTAGTAGGAAGGACGGGGAGGGCCTTATTATATGTGTGGATGCTGAGGCAAAGTTCTTTAAGCTTGGGTACCTAGCGCGTCCGAACAAGTCGCAGTGAGCTAACCGTTTCCGGCATACTTGGACCTGCGCGCCGCGCAAGTGCGGCTAGCGTGGTACTGTCGCTAAATTTAGGTTGCTTTCTTGGTCTGCGGCACGTAGGCCGATCATGTTTACATTCCGACGTCATGTGCGCTACCATAGCAACTTACCGTTATTTTACAGAATTTGTTTAATTCCGTTCTTGCTGTGAACTGTTGACTCTTCGAGTGTCTGAAGTGAAAAAAGGCTATTACGAAGGAAAATCAGACTTTGTTCACACTAATGAGACAAGTGATTTTAATAAGACGGTTTTGAATAGACGATGAATTGAACTATATTAGATCATCTGCTTACTTTCTGCAACTGCTACAATTATCTGGCCATGCATTAACTCGTGCGTGCGCGTAAATCTGTTCTATTCGAAGCATTCTAATTACGTCTAGAGGTGCAAGTGAGAATTTAACGCCATCCAAACATACTATGAAAGTAAAATGCACTTGCTACCGCACGGATAAGTGACTGGGTAAATATTATAACCTACGTGATCTTCAACTTTGAAGGTGGCACAATGCTTTTGACTTTATTAATCTGATAATGGCAAACATTGTATATTCTCTTCATTCTAAGTAAATAAGACACTCACAGAGATAGTTCTCATGTAGTATACTCTAGAATTCAAAAACACAATTTGACGGACGCCGAAATTAGAAAGCGAACCGCCACGCCCGGCTGGTAGCGTGATGGAAGTCTGCTCGCATAATGGATAAGTTGGGCCGGAATTGATTGTGTAGTTGCTGGGAAATGGGCTATCGTCAAAACAAGCTAACGGGCAACTGCTAATCTAAATGCTTTAGAAACTTTAATATCGAGTGGGAGCTCAAGCGCGATAAAAAATCACAAAAAAAGATTAGGGAAAAACAGGCACCAGACTCCTTTGGCTTCAAATTAAAGTTATTTGTTGCGTCATATTAAGTTCTTCTATTTTTATGCCTGTATGGTATGTAATCGCGGAACTTCTTCACGAAGTTCCATTTACGGAGTACATTGATATAAGCCGGAAGCACTTTTCCAGCACAGCTGGTCAAATTAAAAAGTTTGACCTCATATCATTTAATCCAAAGGCATGCAGTTGAGCACGTTGACGTAGGAATTTTAGATAAGTGGTGACGATCCCTTACTAGAAAATTGTCTGTTAGTAAGAATGGTCATTCTTTGTTCTGGATGTTAATGAGCCGTTGTTTGTTGCTATTTCAGAAATGCTGGCCGGAGCGATAAATCCGGGTAGAGTTCAGCAAACAAAGTCTATTTTTGACTTCCTCAAATGTACAATAGCGGTAAATGCTTAAACCCTCTCCGCGCCGGCTTACGAAAGCCAGCCAATTCGATCGTTCACTCTTGTAGCGGTTTCGTAGCGTTTTCATTCGTCGCAATCTTGATGTAAAGCAAGGATTATAGTGTAAACGTTAAATTGATAGAAAACAGTAAACTGGGCAAATCGGCTTTCGCTTAAGTCGTCCTCATGTTTAGAGCGAATGCATCAAGATAACCTCAGTTGTCTTTAATAGTACAAGTATTATCTTAGGCCTGTCAATTTGTGAGTGTGTCGGCTAATTACCAGACGGTTTGGGCTATACCAGACGATTGTCCCAAACCGTCTGGTGTATGCGAGAGTAGTTCACAGGTTACGCGACAGTCTATGAATGAGAAGCGTTGGTGGATTTAATTGATACTCGTAAAGAATTTCAATGCAGACCCATGAACTGTACAATAACAAAAGTAGAATCTTTCAAAAGAGATTAAGGATTGAACTATAGTTGAACATTAATTGACTCGTAGTTCATAGTTCGCCATACTCTATAGTGAATTAAATTGTTGCGGAGTATTCCTAAAACGGAATTAAGGACAATAACCAAATGATCCTCACTCGTTGCCAATAGATGTTATTTTTATAATTTTTTATTTTAAGAAATTCACGCAATTTTTTAGATCTAGATCAGAAAATTTACCATGCTTTACATATCCGGGCTTGGTGGGGAATGAAAGAGGTGTTTAGAGAATGATATTTTGTAATGACTTTTCCAGCAGCAGAAATGCCAGCGCGTAAGCTTATTTTCTGAATCGATAACTACTTTAACGTAAAATATTTACAGCTGTACATCTGAAAGAATAAAATTCATACTCGCAAAAAATAAAGATTATTAGAGAATTAATACTTTTCATTATATTTATATTTCTACTTAATACTAGAACTCTGGTGGTCGATGATAAACATAAAAATAACTGACAAGAGGATGAAAATTCGAAAAAAAAAACAAATTGAGGCATGTACTAAATTGCTATGTTCCTATTTGTTCTTTTCTATTTTTAGGAAGGAAGCACATCAGTTATATCAATTTGATACTCAGCTATTGATGAATAACGAGAGCTAGTATAGAATGCTTGGTTATTAATAGCAGCTTATTACTACGTTCAGCACAGAATAGGTTTTTATCTAAACTCACAAAGCATCATATTGACTATAGCAGCTGGTTTGTTTCGTTCTGAAAGATGTAATGTAGCCTCATAATACTGATATTTCGATGCTCAGAAGCTGAGTTTATTGAGGAGCATCGAAGTTTTGAAATGCTTAATAAATTTGATAGCCACAATCTGCACTCGATTGTAAGAGACAGAACGTGAAATGTCAAAACTGTTAGCAATGACTAGTCAGATCCTAGTCAGACGCGCTCAGGTGCACTAAAAAATGCTTATCTCGCAACGGATTAAAATAGAGTTTTGCGTACAGACAAAATCAGTTACTGTGAAGAACGTTGCTCGCATTTCAGAAAGAATCTAAAGTATGTGGATGACTGTGAACAGAACTCCGAATTCCGCAACTTTCTTGAGTAGGCGTTTCCGCACTGGAAGTCGGTAGTTTGTGAACCTTAATTAGCGAATCTAGGGGAAAACGCGTGGAGCTGTCAAATTGACAATGAGAAATAGAACGAAAGAATGCGCACTAGCCAAAAGTCTAATTGATCTAAAAACACGCGGCTGAGGTTACCGACAATATACGAACGAAATTTTTCTATTTATGATCTCTGTAGAATTTGAATCCAGATCGCTGATAAGTTTGCATAACAGGAATTTACAGATTGGATTCTTAACTTACGAATGGCAAAAATCCGAAGTGCGCGAAGTCTGAACGATCGGCTCGAAGCGCTAAAATTTTGCGGTACACGTATTTCAAGTAAGGAGAAGGTTGCTAAACGTAGAACATGTGTTGCATCCCTTTTGCCCTCCTCCCTTTTTTGCCTCCTTGTTTCTTAGCTTCTAGTTGCTGTAAAATTCTCTTGTCTTGCTTTAGCGAGTTTTTCTGTCACGGAGAAGTAAGGAGGTTAGTGACTCAAAGATTCTCCTTCGTCGCTTTTTTGTGGGCAAATGCTATTAATCGTGAACGAGACTAAGGATTCTCATGCCTGAATCGACCGTTGCATTTTTGTACTACATGCATCCTTGTTGATGGATTCTAATTGCAGCGCTGCTAACAACCCCAAACAAATGCAAACACGAGCCGAGGCAGAACTATTTTGGGAGTTGCTTCTTGAGCCCGTACCCACTAATGATAAGTCAAAGTTAGACGGGTTGATACTAGGGAATCTGCGCGTAGCAATGGATCAATGACGTTCTACCAAAGTCTGATTTTATTGATTATCCGACTCATAGTGACTGCTACTGTATTTGCCATTCTGATAAGCATAACTAGTATTGAGAATGCTCGCGCAACAACAGGGGCTAGTTCAATCATAAAGATTTTCTTGTTTGTTGGAATTTATACAGTTACGTCGTTATTCTTAAAGTATGCTGTACTTGCGTCATTGTTTGCGATAGACTGGTGTAGCAAACGGAAGTCAGTAAATGATGCACACATTAAAACAGAGGTATATGATTTAGCTCATCTTATGCTTAATATCAATATAGATGATGTATCAACTTGGAATAACATGGGGTATTGGCCTTTAATTGATGATGGAGATCACCAGACTTCCACATCTATCAAGTTCACTACTGCTGCAAGAAATCTTGCGCTAAAACTATCATCAGTTGCAAATTTAAACGATCGGGACACTCTGCTTGATATTGGCATTGGATGTGGAGATCAGTCATTACTGTATGCAGCTTCAGTTAAAAGGTACATTGGTGTTACATCACTTGAGAGCCATACACGAGTCGCAGAACGGAGACTTGAGAAGGAGCATCTCAAAAGTAAAGCCGAAGTTCATGCTTTAGATTGTTCGTCACCAAGTTCGACAACTTGGCCCTCTCAACTAATAAACTCAGCTGTGGTTGATGGATCAGTGAATAAAATTATTGCTTTGGATTGTCTCTATCACTTTAGTCCATCGCGGAAGAAGTTTTTCGAGTTTGTACATACGTCTTTAGAAACCTGTTATGAGCGACAATCTAGGGGTAATGAAGTGTGTTTTGTTGCGGAAGATATGTTTCTTTCGTCCCGGAAGTTGTCGTTGTGGAAGATGTTGGGATTGAGAGCATTGTGCGCAGCTGCGAGAACACCACTATCCAATTTCATTACGAAAGACGAATACATTACTCTCTTGCGATCGTCTGGATTTACAGCTGAAACTGGGTGGACTGTTGAATTGAGCGATATAACTGATCATGTTTTCCCAGGTCTCACCACATTCTTGGATAATAGAGGCGCTGGTAAAGATGATGTTGGTAAATTTCTACGGTTTGAAAAATTTCAAGTGTTTAGCAGAGTTGTACGATGGTTGTATGAACAAGGCATTGTAAGGGCGTACATAGTGAGTGTCAGGAAAGTGGTATTATAAGTTTAATGTCCGATATGATTAGAAGATTGAATAATCAGTAATTCATAAATCCCTCCAGAAGTCATTCCAAGTGATAGGCTTCTTCACTGCGTTTGAGAATCCATCATGGAACTGCACCCAGACTCTCTTTTCCCTAACTTTTCGCTCTCTTTCTTTATTTTCCATATATGAATTCTGACGAGAGTGTCCGTTCGAACTTTGATCACTATCTGTAGATCGCGACGAAAAAAAGGACAGAAACGTGGGTCGGACTGGTTTTGCATCATTGATTTTAACAGGCGAAGAAGATAGCAAATCATTTTGAGTGTTTGATCTTTTAGCTTGATGAGCGTCATCATCTTCAATTTCATGTTGCTCTTGTGCAGCGTCGGCAGTACTTTTTCGTTTACCACTACTACTCTGAGCAGTAGTTCTTAGTCTTCTGGTCCGCCTAGCAAACTCCAATTCCATTTCTTGGCATATCAGCTGTCGGATAGCATATTTGCCAATAGCAGCATTTGCTTGGTCTTGCGCCGAGAACTTGGTCAGTTGTTCGATAGGAGGATCAATCTTGAAGACGTAGACCCCATTATCTGTTCGTTGCTGTAGATATTTAATACCAAAATCTATCATTATGCTGACCGAATGTGAGAGTAAAGTTTTTTCTTGTTCAAAAACTAAACAGGAGTTGACAGGATTCAATGCAGGATTTATGATGCCCATCAACAGCGGTGCGAGTTCTGTAGCAATCACGTTTTCTTGCCGGAATACGGAAAATGTTGACGCAGGTGCTAGAGAAATGAGCTGTTTGAGTAAATCATGGTTTGATCGTTGTTGCTCAAAAGCTTCATAGTCTGTTTTCGGAATAGCAAACTCTTTCACTTCGTTCATAGAACTGCTAAACATTGAGTGAAATGACGCTGCTGTGTAGGACAAGTACTGACTCAGATCACGATTCTGATTATGATACATAGAGTATGAAAGAGAGTCAAAGAAATGCAACCAGTCGCCAGCTTGCACTGGCTTTGCAAGTAAATCATCTGCATATTGCATGTTGGGGTATAAAGTGAAGCAGCCCATTGTGATCTTGTCAAATTCACCGCTTTGTTCCACATCGTTTACCACTGCTTGTAGTTGCTCTCTCTTCGTTTTCAACCGCTTGTTTTGCTTAAAAATGCGACTGATTACTGTGTTTGGATTTGTTGAAACATCTTTACGACCTATGCTCTGATTTCCAACTCGTGAAGCACTCATATCAAATTGTAAAGTGTTTATACAACCACGCACGTCACATTCCATACTCTCAACCAGCTCTTTTAAAGATCTGGAATAAATTTTGAGCTTCTCCACCGTACAAATTTCTCGTAGCCTAGTCACGATAGCAGAGACTGGCGGTCTTTTGTAAGAGACTATTTCTGCCAATGGGCGAAGATTTCGTAATGCTGAGACATAAGGATCGTTACAGATCGCGATAATTGGACGGAGAAGAAATTTGGCAGTTCTCTTTTTCTTCTTTTGGCCGCCTGATAATGAGGTACTGGAGACAGGCCTTTGTTGAATTGCTTTAGCATCCGAGTTCAGTAAATCTAGAATAACTTTTATAAAGCCCTTTAAGAATTAGCTTTTAAACCAGGATAAGAATAGTAAATACTCACAGACTCAGCACCGCCGTCAATTTCGTCAATAATGATACAAACTGGTTTCTTCCCGACACGTTGAGACTCTAGCGCTCCAGCAATCTTCGCTTGAACAGCTGGACCACCCCGTTCGTCACTAGCGTTGATTTCTAAAATCTCGTAACCAGCTTGCTTCGCTGCCACATGCGCAACGGTGGTCTTTCCTAGACCCGGAGGGCCGTGGAGTAGTATGAGTTTCTTATGCGGCCGATGAAACGGGTCAACGGGAAGTGGCTTTTCTCCAAACTGCTGCTTGACTTTGGGAAGTTCGGCAATAGGTTTCTTGAAGACAGCAAATGACCACTGCTGAATCCACCGTAATAATTGACGGTGCGTTCTCTTGATTCAGTCAGTAATACTGAGGAATAAAAGTTCAGTGAAAACATACCTCGTCTCCAACCAAGTCAATCCATTTCGACGCTCTCCATTTCTCCACCCATAACTCCTGTGACGTGTCTAGATTTCGCGATTTCTTTCTTAAATCATCCATTTCGGTTTTTCTTCTTTCCTTTTCCTTGAGTTCTGCTTCAATTTGAATCATCAAGCTTGAGATATCTGATCCATATGCATCAAGTTTGGGCTTCGGCTGGCGCGAGGACTTATTTCGTTCTAATGATAAAAATCGAGATGGGCGTTGTGACAAAGTGATTTGACGTCCATTGGAAAGTATTGCTCGTCGATAAAATGAGTTGGTTAAATCACTGGCAGTCGTAGTAGAGCTTGATGCTGTTTTCGTTGCTAATCGCGCGTTCTGTCTGATCTCCTCCAATTTTGCTTCTATGTCTGATCGATTGTCTGTAAGTTCGTCTTCTTCAGTAACATATAATTCATCGGTATCGTTAATTTGAATTTCTTCGTGTGCTCTATTCGATGTAGAAGATTTTGGTACAACAGTAAAGTCGAGCATCTCGTCGTCATTAGGAACACTGTTTCTCTCGTCTATGTTTGTCTCGGCTTCCATAATATCAAAAGGAAAATAAGATTCTGACTCGTCCATCTCTTGTGTTTGCATTTGCTCTGCTTCTTCAACCATTGCTGCTGCGAGATACTGTTCGTCATCGTCAAAATCTGGCTCGCTTGCTGCGCTTCCTATTTGCTTTTGCCTACCACTCATGAAGTTGTTGAACGCTTCTTTAATACCTTTGTCAGCCTCATCTTTATGGCTTTGTGATGTTTTCTCTTCCAGAATTTCTTTAGCTTCAGTTGCAACTTTTTGGGCTAAATCTCCTATTAAGTTCATGCTATTTTGATCCTGTTCAGGGACACTTTCGACATCCATCTCATCTTCAATAATATCAAATGGCAGTCTTTGTGCGGAAGTAATTTCAACCGCGACTCCTCCGGACTCCTGCATGGTTTCAATCAAATTACCCTGGAGTTCTTATGAGCTGAAGTTGGTCAAGCTGCACTGAGCGCGTTTCTTGAACGCGTCGCGCATTACACAATAATTCGACGCGTCGCAACTTTAATTACCGCGTATATAGATCCAAAATAATGCATCGTGCAACTAACGCGACGATGCGGTTGAGACTTACAAGTAACTATCTATATAAAATAATCACGGAAATTAATATTGAACTTCAGTTTATTAAACAAGTATGAGCATCCACACAGATCTTAAACCTTGTTGCTCCGCAACACCTAATGAACCTGATCCATAAATCCCGATTACCCATTACTCCCATAGTTCACCAAGTTCACCCAATTCCAATACACGCACAACAGAAACATAAAAGCATATAAAGGTAGTTCACCAACTTCACCCAATTCCAATACACGCACAACAGAAACATAAAAGCATATAAACGAAAAAAAACACAATGGCAAGTCGCAAGATTCAAAGGCAAAGCAAACTATTTCAAACCATGCCAATTAACAATTAGCACTATACGCTTTCTCATAGCTATCAATTAGATGGCTGCGCGTTGCTTATGATTTGAAGTACGAGAGGTAGTGCTTTTGTACCCTTCATCACTGGTTACGCTATCGACATCCGCAAATGATGCGTTGTCTTCTTCATCATCGATGTCCGTGACAAAGTCAAACTCGCTAGAGGAGTGCTCGTCGGGAGTTCTTGTGGATTCGTTATCAGTGCCAGACACCTCCGTGTGAGCGTCGTTGAAAGAATCCCAGCTTTCAGTATCTATGTAGGTTAGAAACCATAGTTTTTATTCGTGAAGTGTTATTATGCAGGAAACTTACCAGTAAAATTAGTATCGCTTGGAGTAATGAGACCATTATTCTCATTCAAAAGATGTTCGCTATCAGAAGTATCCTGATGAGCCGGGTGGCGACGTCTGTACCCGTCTCTCAAAGCTTCACGAGCAGAGCTAACTCCTTTCTCGTCGTTCGCACGAATAGTCTCCGTGGATTCAGAGACCTTTTCGATGTCAGCAAAGACTGAGCCACGGCTCATATACTCGTCAGCTTCCTCGTCTTTCGCATTATCATAGAAATCAGCAAGCTCTTGGTCATCATTAGTGGCAGCTAAGGCCCTGTGAAGACGGCGTTGGCGGTTTGCTTCGTTTTGTAGTTTTATTTCTTCAAAAAAGCGAGATGCGCCTTCTGCAATAGCTCTGCGTTCATTGTAGATAACGATTCCGAGAAGAATTCCGGCTGTTACTCCAAACCCGATACCAAATCCGATGGCAACTGCTGGTGCTATGATGTAAAAAAAACAAGAAATCAGTATTTGATCAATAATGAAAATAATTAGGGGCAAATAGCGTAATAAGGCAACTTACGAGGCATCTTGTTGTATTCTTAAATAGAATAAAAACAAATTAAAGAATATAAAAATGAGCAATAAAATATGCCAACCAGAATCTAGACAATAAATTTGAATGGTGATCAGTTGTTCAGTTGGGATAATTTCTCAGCCGTTATCGTTGGGAGAATAAGTCGATCATTATCTGGACATAATTCATAAAAATTAACCACTTCATCAACAATATTGTCCATTTAACACCGTCATTGAATAATAAAAAGCGATAAAGAGAATTGCTATTTTACTGCGAATTTTCTGGATATTTTTGAGCTAGCACAGAGGCTGTTCTGGGGCACAAACTTGCATGTTAATGCTGCACTCATTAATCAATTAACGCAACCCGCACTATGGAAGCCGAAGACCTTCAACAATGTTACTTACCAGATGAAATATGGGAAATTGGCGTATACGATGCCCATTGTCATATTACAGATAACTATCGGCTGATATCCGAGGGTTTGGACTGCATGAAAATGTCGAAATTGACAATCATGGCAACGCGTCTAAACGATCAGGAGAAAGTTCATCAAGCTGCTATAGAATTCCCTGATAGAGTTATTCCTTGTTTCGGTACGCGTGTTATGCAAATCAATACGCTTTAATCTTAATTATACTTAGGATATCATCCGTGGTTCACACATCTGCTATATACCACACCAGATCCGCCAAAGTCTAAGATTGAGCACTACAAGTCACTTTTGTTTCCAGAGCCGACGAACGAGTTCATAGACCTACTTCCGGATCCAGTCAGTCTACAGTCGTTTATTAAAGAGCTAACTCACAACATTCAGCAGCATCCAAACGCACTCGTCGGAGAAGTTGGCATTGATAAATCATTCAGACTACCAAAATCAGGAAAGCAAATATCATACTCCGTCGACGATATAGAACTTGAGAAGATTAAAGATCAAGAAGCAATAGATCAATGCAGTGAGGTTGATAAGCGCAAGCTAAGTCCGTACAGAGTTGTATTTGAACATCAGAAAACAGTTTTACTGGCTCAATTATCTGTCGCTGCAAAATATAACCGTGCAGTCTCAATTCATGGAGTTCAAGCACATGGCGTTCTTTATGAAATTTTTATTGAACTATGGGCTGGTTATCGAATACCTAGCAAGAAGGAACGCAAAAAAATAAAAGAAGAACAGGAACGACATCCTGATACCATCATAGAAGAATCAAGCATGGAATCACCTCATTTTCCAAGTAGAATATGCCTTCATTCATATTCTGGACCACCTGATCAGGTCTCTCTCTGGGTAAACAAACGAAAAGTTCCAAGCAAGGTATACTTTTCATTTTCAGTACTCATTAACGAAAGGTACGGCGATAAATTCAAAAAAGTAGTTCGGACAGTACCGGATGATCGAATTTTAGTTGAGACAGATTATCCAGTCGCTGGGAAAACAATGAACTCATTGCAGGCTAAGATTGTTCTGTATGTTTGCGAATTGAAAGGATGGAGATTAGAAGAAGGCGCTCAAATTTTAAAGAGGAATTGGCATGAATTCGTCTACGGAGAGGACGATTTTTAATACATAGATGCTATGATAGAGACATCACTGTGATTTATATATTATTAAAGATTACAAATTAGTTTAAAAGCTAGCAAAAACCTCTAATAACGAAAGCACACCTCACACCAATAACTCCAGCAACTAAACGACACAGAAAAAAAAATGCAAATGCTGTCAGATTCCATTGCAAACCATCTGACATTTTTGAAATTTACTACACACAGCAATAAAAAACATACCAACGAGAACTTTTACATCTCGTAATGGTTAACTTACGGTTTTACTCCCGAATCACCTGCCACTTTATCCATCTTAGATAAAGCTCTGAAAAGCTTGATCAGCCAATGTGGTAATGACCTTATGACTGGCATCAGATTGACATACATAGGGCTACAGATTTTCCCTTCCTGGCCCGTTTCTACAGCCCGGACAATTTTGCGAGCAAGTTTTATAGGATCAACCATTGGAGCAATGAATTGAAGTGGTGCAGTAACATCACTAAACATCTTAGTACGCATCTGACCGGGGATCACAATGAGTGTTTTGATGCCATCATGTGGGGACAACTCAAAGGTCAACGATTCATGATATGCTAGTAAACCGGCCTTCGAAGCACCATATGCAGCTGAATCGTCAGAAATTTGCTTTTCGATACTTGAAGAAGAACTCACAATAATTTACAGGGCCTTGGTAACCAAGACAAGAAGCAACTGTAACGATACAACCGCGGTTTGCAGCAACCATTTTTGGAAGCACAGCTTTTGTAGTGAAGAAATGAGAGAGCAGATTGATTTCTAGAATTCTTAAATTGGTTAGTATACTGCGGATAATGAAGGGGTCTAAAGTACTTTTGAACGTCCTCAACTGATACGTCAAGGATACTACCTCGACGAGTAATACCTGCATTATTCACCAATATAGTCACAACTCCGAGCTGAATTATTAGTATCATTTTTGGAAAAGAAACAACATACGTACCTCTTCCTCGACTTGCTTGAGAGTCTTAACAACTTCACCATTAGACCGAACATCGCAGATGTAATATCTAACACCCTCCAGTTGTATTTGCGGCACAACGACATCTAACACTGCTATTGTCACTCCTCTCTTCATAAACTCCTTCGAGATTTCCATTCCCAATCCTGAGCTGCCACCAGTAACTACTACGACGTCCTTTTTTGCGTCAAGAACAGCTTTCCGCGATGCATCATAGAGTATTTGTATAATGTTGTACATCACGACTAATATCGCATATACCTGCGGTAGTACAAATTCCCAATCAGTGGATTGTGTCCAGCCACTAAATTTATAGTCAGTTGACTCTTTGGTACAATTTTGGTAGAGAGAAGTACACTAAAACATTGAAAGGTAAACGTACCTGTGTAATAGATATAGTGGAGGAATTAAGACCAGAAATGGATGAAGCGCTACCTTCCCTATCAGCGAGAGAATGTCGTCAATCGAGATCATCGCTGCATTTATTAACTTTCTTTCAGATTTGACTTATCTGACTTCTAATCAAATATACAATACTTTGATAATAGACAGATTCGAGTTACACTGTAGTACATTCAACTATACCCATGTATGACGTAGATGTTACTAATACTTAGCGAGGGTGCGTAGTCATTAGCCCGAACCCACTCAGACAAGAGAGTTTATGAAATTTTCGTTATCGAGAAGTAGGGTCCGCGAATTTGTTGGATATATTTGACAAATTTACTAGCAATTACGCTTCTGAATCCAAGTGCAATTTAGATTGAATATATAGACACGATACACAATGCCGAAAAAGCCTTTATTTTCTGGTATTCTGCCTCGAGCACGACCAATTCTGCATATTCCCAAACCTCTCTCAAAGAGCAAGAACCAAGGATATGCCGAGGGAATTCCCGAACCAAAGGGTGTCAAAAGACATCAAGAAGCAAAGCCGTTTCCGGTTTTAGAAGAAATTTTTGCAAAGACTGTTTCGGAACCGAAAGTTGCTCCAAGCGAAGACAATTACCGAGCACAGATGTCGGCATTACGAAGAAAATATTTCAAAGAAGCGCTTTCCAAAGAGTATGAGATTTACGTGAAGAAAACCGAAATCTTGAAGAAGAAGAGTGAAGAGCAATTAGCTAGAGCTGAGTACGAGCGTCAGGATCTTGCGAAATTACAACAGGACAGTTTATTTACACTTCCTACAATCTCATCATATGTCAAAACCTACTATCCTCCGCGTACATCTAAACTCGACAAGGAGACTGAGAGATTATTAACATTATCAAAGAAATACGATTTTATCGCAAAGAAATTGGAAGCACGTGAAGCAAACGCCGAGAACCTTTGGAAACAATCAAGACCAGTGGCTATCACTCAACAGGATCTCAGAGTGCTTGCGGACAAAGAGTTTGGTGATGGAAAGGAGTTGTTGATGAAGGACTACTCTAAGCGCAATATCAATTTTTTGATTTTCAAAGCTATGAAGGAGCAGATGAAGGCCAGTTCGTCGTCTGCCTAAGCATTCAGTCTGCGATGACTGAAACCTGGAAGATTACGATATGACTTTATCGTCACATTTTGTATATATATATATATTAGTCAATATTATGTTAATATATCACAATTCTGAATGCTATCAGTTCACAAAGTCTTTTCAAGAAACAACAACGCATAATTTATACAAACGAAGAAAACATACACACAAGAATCACTGACCACCCAAAAATAATTACAACATAACAGCTCCAACTTGGCTTCGGTTTACTTTATCAAGACTTTTGTCCGGTAACATTCCACCTGCGATGGGGAATGCTTTGTAGTTGAAAACATAGTAATTCAAGTTTCCGTCACCAGCACCAAACTTGAGTTCGTCCAGGAATAGGGGATTGTCGAGTAAAGTAAGCGCATTGAAAACGTCGAATCCAAGCTGTAAAAAAAGTTAGTTTATGGCTGTTGATATTGTAAAAGTTTCTGCTTACGTCTCTGGCGATGATTAAAACATCGTTAAATAACTCAATAAGTCTGGCTTTCAGCTTCTCAGTTCCCTCTGGATCAGTTCTATTTTCGTATTCGAGAGCGACAGACGAAGCATAGTAAAATGAGTATGCAATGTTAATGCTGTCGTGTTTCGAATTTCCCAGTACAGTCGACGGGAGTTTGTAGAACGACACCACATCGGTGATTGCTCCATTTGGAGTTTCAACGACATAGGTCCAAATTACTCGCTTTTCATCCTTTGCTTCATTAGCGTGTCCTTCAAGGCCATGGTTATGCATCAACCAATGTAATAGCTCCTCTTTTTCAAAAACCTGTGCTAATTCGAATTTAGCAAGATAAGTAGTAAGAAGATCATACACTTGGTCAATATCAGCACGCTCCATAAGTCGCAATCCAGGTATAAAAGTTTGGGCAGGTAGTTTGTATTTTGCAACCATTTGCGCACGAGTAGAGTTATGCGGCAGAGGACTAAATCCAACTTCATTAAGCTTCTGCCAGTTGATTGAGCGATGATAATATCTGCAAGTAGAAACAGGACTAGGGATAACGACACCACCAGTATAAAGAGCATGCCATATATTCTGCTTGTTAATGCGACGAGTAACCTCTTTGATTAACAGAGGAGTAAGACGCTTTGATCGCAGCTTTTTGTGCACACAGAGGAAATTGATTTCGGCAGAGGTCATAGTCTTGTTGCGTACACGAAGATGCATTGGGATTCCACTAATGAACGCGACAAGTTTTGATGTAGCAGCAACTCGAACGCCCACGAACCAATCTAAACGGAAATCAGGTGCGCAAAGAGCCCAGTCGATAAATTCGGGAGAATACTTAAATCGGAAAGTTTCGTCGGCATCTTCGACGTAATTAGCGTATAATAACTCGTAGACTTCTTTGACTTGATTAGAATCGCGCAGATCCATGGTTGACCATTCGAATTCTTTTAAAAGCGGGTATGGTTGATCTGGAATATCGTCCGGAGTTTTTGGATCGTCAATTGGACCCTCATCATCGATTTTCTCGTCAAATTTGATAACAGGTTGTGTACGCCAGAACTTGTATTCTTGCATACTTTTCGGCTGTGACTATAAAATAGTTAGGAAGAAAAAAAGAGCAGTCTGAATTGCAATACATACCTTATCCTGTGGCATTGAAAGTTGTCGCAGTAACGCTTCGAGATCTTTAACTATCTTAGAAGGTGCCGGAGAAGACGATGAAGCAGAAGCAGACGAAACAATTATGTTTTCATTTGCACTTTCCTCAGTAGTTTCAGATTGAGCAGGTTTTTTCTTCTTTTTGTGATGTTTCTTTTTTGATTTTGATGACGTGGACACTTTTGCAGGTTCGGAAGTAGTTGGATTTGATTCCGTTGAAGGTATTTCAACTTCTTCAACCTGCTCATTCTTAGCAGCACCAATCTCGGTCAGCTCTTTTTCAGGAGTCTCAGACATCTTGAACAATTAGTAACCAAGTTTATAGAATGGTATTTTAGTTAGTCAAGGTTATCCTTGCGAGTGAATTTCAATTGCTGCAAAGCACTGACTCGACTTTGATTCTCTACTTGTCCACTTCAACTACTTGATGCTAGTCAGCTGCTCCAACAGAATTACGTAATTTGAAGATAGATTAACTTTGAGCCGTTCACCCCTGAACTTTAAATAGTCTGGGTAAACTCATGATGAGTATCATGCGTACTACGGAGGATTGATCTATTATCCATTGGAATAAATTAAGGAGACAGTTTTTGAGCCTTTTACTTCATCGACTTCAAAATTTTGGAGAAAGTTATTAAGTGCACTGTTGAAAAGCTTTATCGTTTTCACATAATCTGATCTCAGCAGATCAATTTTCTGCAATCATGCGTGCATCAAGACTTTTATTATTACTACTCTTAGTGGTAATCTCATACGTGGGATACTTATTCTCGCTTACATTAGAGCCTGTTCAGAGGAAGTATGATTTTAATTGTAGTCAATTTTATAGAGGAAAGCATGCTGACTAGAATATAGTTTACTATTTCTTTATCGTCTCAATTTTGCTACTCATGAGAGCTTATATCATCCCGAAACCTCCGGGTTTGCAAGTACGCTTTGTCAAAATTTTAGTTACTATTCAAGGATATCTGTCTAATAAATGCAGAAAATCAAGCTGCGCCGTTCTGGCTTACAATGGCAGACGGGACAAAACTGTTTGGCTGGCATATTCTTCCCTTAGATGCGTATGAAATGCATCGATCAAAATTAATGGCAATTGATACTACTGATGAGATGATCGATAATGGTGAATTGGCTAGCATTCATTTAGATATCTTGAAAGACGATCCACACGCGCGGGTAGTTATTTACTGTATGATTTAATTATCTGAAATCATTGTGCTTCTATTAACATATACAATAGATCATGGAAATTTTGGACATATTGCATCTCTTCACAGACCAGATATCTACAGATCCCTTCTCGCTACGTCACCAGCTCATACTCATCTTTTTGTACTGGATTACAGAGGATTCGGTTTCTCGACGGGGATTCCCAGTGAATCAGCCTTAATATCAGATGGCGCGCAGACTGCGTTAACGATTACTCAACTCACAGGAGTTTCACCGGCCAAGACAATCTTAGTAGGTCAGTCATTAGGCACAGGTGTTATTATTGGTATCGCAGAATATCTCTTACAGATGGAGAGCCCGGTTGAGTATAAGGCAATTGTTCCCGTAGCAGGATTTGCGTCGGTAGAGGAGGTGGTTCTTGGGTTCAAGGCGTTTGGCGTGTTCCCTATCATTGGACCAGCAGGATATCTTCCCATAGCACAGAGTCTTATTTCAAAGGTAATTTTATATCCTTTCCGAAGTGATCAAAGACTTGAGTGGTTTGTTCGTCACAGCCGCAAGACCAAAGTGTTGATTGTGCACTCGTTCGTCGATGATGAAATCCCCTTTTATCACGGAGAGAAACTTGTGGAAGCAGCACTACGCGGCGCTTTGGAAGCTGATGATGACATCAGACAAGAGAGAAATTTATCTGAAGAATGGGAAAACAAGCATCTAAACAGGTTTGTAAGCATGGAAGAGGATGAGAGAAGAGGGGTATTTGAGGTTACGAATGTGGGGCAACAACAGGCTCGGGAGTATGTATTTTATCAGCGGTTTGCGAGCAATTTGACGGAGGAATCTGAGGATGGCAATGACGAGAAAGCGGGAATCGAGGTTTCAGTTGAAGAAATCGAAGAAAGCGTGGTGCCTGTCACTGAGGAAGATGAAGTGCGTCGGATCAGTATGCTCGCATTGAAGTGGGGAGGGCACAACATTGTGCCTAAATCCTCTGATGTAATACTTGCTATTCGACGAGTTCTTTACGATGACTAGATGAAATTTGCTTCTGTCTTATTCGGAGATCAACTAAATAGAGACTGAATAAAACCGTTTTTTTGATAAATCATTTGAACAAAGGTGTATTGTTGTAAAGAGAGTCAGCTGACGCGTAGACGCATATGGTATGCTAGTAGCCGACCCAGACCCCACCGTGATATCCCGTGCGTCTGGACCGGCTAACTGCTGGCCGCAATCTAGACAAGTCAAATAACCTTGTGCTGATCTCTTTTTACCAAGCTGTCACGTATGCAAGCACTTGGTGTATTTGATCATGAAAGCAAACATCCAGAATGACCGGCAATATGGGAGTAGATTAACAAAGTGATAATAGTTTGATATACACATCAAATGCAGAAAGTGTTTACGAGAAAGAAATCAAAGTGGTGGTTGTAAGATATCAAAAGGGAGCGACGGTAAACGATTCTATAGTTCAATCTTGGCCCAGAATCTGCTAAAGCTTCTTGAAAAGTGCCAGTTGGCGGTCGAGAGAAATTAGATACGAATGTGGTATGTCTTTTCTGCTTTAGCATGTGGTGTCTTTATCGCGAGTATTTACCCACAGGAGACTAGATTGATAAAAAGGGAATTCACAGGGCATTTATTAAACTAAGGTAAGTTGCCAGATCATGCAAAAATAGTAAGAAAGACAGGCTGCTCAGATACTCAGTTTTTTTAGTAAGAATGCAGATGCATTAAGAAGTAATCCAAAGGTTAAAGGACGACCGCCATGCCCTTCCTTTACCGACAGCCCTAAAGCTGAAGGAGCTTAGAATATCCCCGGCTATATGAACAAACCAAACGAAAGAATAAAGAAGTGATAGACAGAAAAACTCAGAATGAAAGCGGTGGAAAGGCAAAAAAAAATTTCGGAGTCGGAGCCCAGAGCCAGAAGCGAGGATGACTAACGCCGAAGCCGACGGAGGGGGAAGGAGGGGTGGGGAGGGCAAGAGAGTGGGAGGAAGATTTAGAGTATATATTAAATATGTGAGGGAAGTACAGCCTTTGCCTGCCAAAAGTTTGGGCAGAAAAATGACAGACTCTATGTATCCGCACGGCTATATGTTGATTTGAATTTTTTCCTTCCAGACATGATCAGGCTTATGTCGCGCTGTGTGCTCGTGGGTATATGAACAGACTACTGCCCGTGCTCTTTTCTCTCTCTTTTTTCCCCTCCCCCTCACTATGGGAACATGACAGTAATTTTCTATTTTTCGGCAACAACAGGTTTTTTTGTATAAGAAGACAGAAAGTATTTTAAAAACAGTAACTAACAGAATTCTTTAGGTATTTTATTTAGACAGGATGAGGTGGGGGGTTGTTGCGGAGATACCCAAAGAGGCAATGTTGGACAAAGATACCACGAAATCAGCAGTTTGTCAATAAACGCAGACGCTCCAGTTAGAATTTTGCGGGGCCCCAGATTTATTTACGTCAGTGCTACGCCATGGCTACGTCGCTTCATGAATTTTATTCCAGGAATGGGTTACAAATTTTGATCTGTGGGGTGCAAGTCGTGCTTGTGTGTGCGTGCAAGGCGCAGACGGAGGGCAAAGGGCACCGGAGCCGGAGCCGGAGACGGACCGGATAGCTGCGCATTGGATCAAACAAGTGTAAAACGCATTCCTTTATGGCATATTACTTGCTAGCGATAATTCATGCTGCTGTTGACAAAACTGAACAAGCGACACGCGATATTTTAATGTTGTCGAGATGTGGATTGATATAATAATACCAGGCCTTATCCCTCCCCCGCTCTACTGTGCTGTACTAATCTGAACATCCTACCAAGAGAAGTTTACCCATTCCACCTGTCCGTTCTGCTGCTGCTGCTTATTCTGAACATGTTCTGTGTTGCTTATCCGACCCCTCGCGCCCGTCGTATACGCTGTTTGATAATCTACATGTAAGGTCGCGATGGTATTGGACAAGAACTTCAGTTTTATTATTAGTATGTTCAATGCTGTGCGGGGGAAAGGGGCTAACGCAAACTGGAGAGGTTGGTTGCTGTTTAGTGCTGCTGCAAGATGTGGGTAACAGGAAACGGGCCGGCGGGACGGGGGGAGGGAGGTGCGCACCGCCACGAGTGATGAATTTTCATTTGTCATTATTTGGATACTGCGGTCATTCATTTCCGCAACCCTACTTACTAACTTTTCTTTTTTGCGCTTTTCACTGGTTTTTTTGATTTCAAAGATTACAGAAACATCTGTGCGTCGCGTCATTGGTGCAGTCAGCTGGGTTGTCGTGATCATGTGCTGCGTGTCCAGTAGCGCTGTGCTGTGGCTTGTTAGTTGGGAAGAGCTGTTTACAAGATTACCGTTACTTCATTACTGTTTATATATATTTTTCTGAGATTTGATTTTGAAGATTGAGGAAATAGAGAAGGTGAGAAGAATTGGTTCAATTGATATGATACCCCGGAGATGTGGTTGAGCGTATCGAAGTCGGTTAGTGAGCTACTCAACAAATCAGAAAGCAAGCGCACGACGAAGGTAATCAACCGAGGCAAATCGCAGCTGTGTTGAGTGATATGAGGCGACGAGCAGCGAATCAGCACGCACATTCGACTCGGTTGTCTTACGCCAGTTGCCAATCAGCCTGAATTGCGAGCGACCGACCGACCGAGCGGTGGGCGTAAATCATATCGGCAGCCTGCCGCTTTGGATTCGCGTGCGCCCGTTTTGAACGAGAGTTTTTTTTGACCTACAATTATACCGCTAATCCGACACGTTCAGTATACGAAAATGCTCAGCTCGATACCCTGGACTCAGATCTGCGCGGAAAGGAAGTTAAAGAGCCATTTAACATGTGTCAAAGGGGAAGAGATTGAAGAAACTGGATGAGCGATTATGGAAGCGGGAAGCTGTGTCCGAGGAGTCGCCGAAGTGGTTTTGCCATAAACGGCGATCCGAGGCTCTCGGCGACCCTAATCTTTGTTTTGGTGACTGTGTTGCGGGCTGTTCAATATGTTATGGATAACGGAATTTGGATCCCAGAATAGTGGCTGCATTGACTGTGCGAAACACCGTGTTCCGCTAGATTTGCTTTTCTAGCGCAGGTTCCGTCGCGCCGATGGGGTTTGTTTGCGAGCTGCGCAAAGGGAAGTAATTTGCAGAATTAACAAAGCAGCCCCTTTTTTCGATGCTGCGTTCTGTAGCAAACTGTCTCTACTTCGCTAAACACTCACCGCTGCAAACACTCACACAAGAAAATGAACATGAACAAGTACATCGTGGATTGCAAATTACAGATTATTAAAATTTAAGCATGGCGTCCAAACGACGTCAGCGGCGTAATGCAACTCTTTTTTTTGGGATGTTTTTGGGTGTAGCGCTTACTGTTCTGGCGCCTCTGACTGGTGTGTTTCCTCCCTCTGCGTCGGACAAGCGCGGAACAGGCCACTTCCATTTTCAACGATTTTTAATTTATTTATTTAATTTATTTATTTTAATATTTTTTTTACTCATAGTTAACTTTGATTATTTTGTTTTACTTTCAAGAACATGTCGCTTTGAAGACAGACAGTCTGCAGTATGGCGTAATCATGACAGCGTCTGTCATATGCTTTCGCATCCCTCCACACAAAGTTGGCCATAGCAAAAGTCAGAAAAGTCAGACGGAAGCACGCAGTAATCATTTACTCTGGAAAGACTGACTAAGCCGCGTCTAGCAGAGGCGCAGACCCCGTGACCGGCTTTCTTGGTAAACGGCAGGTCACCAGCCTTAAGCCCTTGCGTGGAAAATAGACTCTTCTTTCCACCGGAAGCTTAGGTCAGCGCTGAGCCGCATCCACGCGCACTCGCCGTCACCCGGACTCGGCCAGACGGTTCCCGGCTCTGTCTGGCTGCGACTAGAGCGTGTGGGTTGTGAGTGGGATGAATTCTTGGTAGAGCGCAATTGAATTATTAAAACGTGCTGCATTTCGCTAGTTTGAAATGTTCTACATATACACACACAGAGGACAGCAGTAAAGGAGGTGCAACTGAGAAACAGAAAATTATAATAAATTAAAAAAAGGAAAGCAGAAAGGTAACAGCCCACAGAAATCACCCACCAGCCACACCGCGCTTCTTTTCCTCCCCGCATCGTCCTGCTTCCTTTTTGCCAGACACGGCTCCTCGCCACCGCTCTTTCTGCGTCCGCTCGTCCTGACCCCGCTCTTCTTCTTCTTTTTAAGCCTCCTTCCCAGCCTTGGACTTCCCTCTTGTTTTACTCCACATCCTCTACTCCACACTCTTCTTTGGTCATTGAAGCTCGCGTCAGCACAGATCAACTCTTTACCGAACAAAACATCCACCTACGCTCTAACAAACCATTCTAAACAAACTACTACTTCCTGCAATGTCTTCCGACCAGTCCACTGCTGCATCCTCCAACGGCGAGAAGCCTACTGACCTCTCTCACCTAGAGGCCGGAGTCACCGAAACCAACGGAAGCGACCAATTGAAGGTCCACCGCATAATTACCCACGACGATGATCCTGATCTCATCCGTATCGGCGATTCCTGGGTTTCTCGCAGAGAACTCATGAGCGCTTTCGGTGGTACCCTTAATCCTGGTATGTTTTACTGTTTTTTTTTTCTAATCCCGACTTCAATGCTTTTCAGCGTCGTCGTTGTTGCTAGTGAATATTATGTGTTGTGTCGCCACAGTTCAATTCAAATAGTGTACTTTCAATTGTACTATATCTGCTTCGCCTACTGATGTTTGTCATTTATCGCATACTCACAGCAAAAAAAATTTGCCACAGTTTGCTTCAAATTTCAAAATCATCTGTGCAAGTCAAGGTGCAAAACAGTCCAACACCACACTTTGGCATCACAGTTGGGTATTACAGCGAGCATGCCTTTCAGTTGTACAAAGGAATCTCCAGTGGGCGCGTCAGGAGATATATATTCTTTCTTTTCGTGCTCTAGTCGAGGCCGTCACATACGTTGTTTTCGTCTCCGAGAGGTCTCCGAAAGGTCTCCGAGCGCTAGCGCGCCGACTCGCCTCCGAGCAGTCGCCGAAGCGCTGCACGCCCTATCCTCGCTCCGGCCGGCCTCCGAGACTTCCCATTGACTGAGCACACACACACACACACAATACACAACAGCAACAACTAGACTCTTGTTTAGCATTGACTTCACTAAAAAAGTAGCGCAAAATACTAACGTCTGTCTCGTTTAGGATACTCGTACCAACCCACTCGCAAATTTGGTAACCCTGCGCCGCTCGGCCTTTGTGCTTTCGGGCTCACCACCTTTGTTCTTTGCATGGCCAATGTTCGTGTTCGTGGTGTTACCAACCCGTCTACTTTCATCGGTCTCGGATATTTCTATGGCGGTGTGATTCAATTGTTGGCCGGTATGTGGGAGATGGCCGTTGAGAACACTTTTGGTGCCACCGCTTTGTCCTCTTTTGGCGGCTTTTGGCTTTCTTTCGCTGCGATCGAGACCAATGCTTTTGGTATTGTTTCCTCTTATGGCGATGACACTCACGGACTGAACACCATGTTGGGTATTTACCTCATGGGCTGGTTCATTTTCACTTTCGGTCTCGTTCTCTGCACACTCAGATCTACTGTTGCTTTCTTCCTCTTGTTTGCTTCCCTTGATCTTGCATTCATGTTCTTAGGTATCGGCAAGTTCTATCCTGATAAGACTGCAATTACCATTGTTGGTGGTGTGTTTGGTCTCATTGCAGCCTTCCTTGCATTCTATAATGCATTTGCTGGTTTGGCTAACAAAGAGAATTCCCTCATTGTTATCAAGCCCATTCCCATGCCTTGGAACCCTGCTCGCAAGGCTCTCCTTCGCAAGAACAAATAAAAAGTCTGCTTTGCGTTCTTGTCTCTATTTGTCATGATGAATTTTGTTTTAATTGCTGTTGCGTTTTGTCTTTGTTCCGGTAACATAACACGCGCAATAATGTGTTTCTACCGATGATCTGTTATTTTGTCATTTTTCATTATTTTCTGTGATTTTTTTGTTCTTATTTTTATTCTCGGTTGGGTTCGGTTCGGATTAAAAAGTTTTGATTTCGCGCGGGCGTGAGAACAGACTTGGACTGAATTCATGACTTGCCTTCTTGTCTATACATGTCTCTTGTCTCTTTTGATAATAAGCTTGAGAATGTCGTCTTTGTCGCGTCGCGTTTGAATGGGTATATATCTATAATGTAGGATGATAACTAATGCTGTGCATTCCAATAATACATCGGTATTCACAAACATTTTCTTATTTTGTTCACAGTAAAAAAAGTCAGATAAATTCACAGTAGAATCACAAACAGAAGCGTAAAAAGAAGAAATGGTCTCGGATGAATGCCCTTCGGAGGCATCTCGGAGATCGGATGACAAGTGAAGACGCGATGAGCGTGGCGGTTTCGTACATAATCCTCATCAAGCGCACGGTGCAGGGCATCGCATTAATTTGACGGTAAACGGATTTGAACTGCTAATTAATTAGTTAATTAACTGATGGCTTCCGGCGTGGTACTGAGCAGGACTTTGAGCAAGTGAATTGAACTCATGTCACTGTATACAGAAGAAGAAAGGTATAAGCAGAAAAGCCGTGAGAGATGGAGTATCATAACTTTATAAAGGTATCATGTAGGTATTTTCAGTATTTCATCAAAGAGCTATAATTCAGCTTTACATTTTCTTCAAACACCGCCTTATATCAAACAGAGAAAAGAAAAAACAATACAGCACAACTTCGAAAGATGAGTGAAGATCGTTCAAATTGATACCTAAAAACAAATTAATTTAGAAATCTCTTTGAAACACTTATTATAATTAATCTGTGCTATTGATATCCTGTTGCTTGAAGCTTTCATCACATAGTTTGTCAAATACTGTTCTGTTGTGCAGCTTGCCGCAAACCTGTATAAGCGTCAGTTTCATCAAATACTTTTGACAACACAATACCTACAGATGAATCTCCATGTATAAAGCTTTAGCTTTAAAGAAAACAACAGAGTCTTCAGATAGAACTCGTCAGACATTTGATTGAGTAGTCCAGCTGTGTTTAGAAACGAGAGAAAACTTGATTGGAAAGCTGTGGTCCAGATACCTAATTCGGCAATATGATAATATCATCCCCTATTCTTCTTTTGCTATATCACACAGTACTATTGTTCTTCAAGTAATTAATACTGGATAAATCAGTCAAACACCAGATGCTTCTCTGTTGATGTAAAGATGAGGGGCTAGATTGATTTTAGAACATTTTCCTGGAAGATCAACATACCCAGAACAAAAAGATTTTTGCCGTTTCCTTTCATTTATAGATATCCCGCATGTCATTCTTTATCTGAACTTCAAACAAATTAAGCAACATCTATTATATTGAGTGAAATGTGAGTATACACCACTGATCCAACAACTCGCACGAGGCAACAAAAGTGGAAAAGAGAGAACGGAAAACGAAGAGCCGAGACTTTTGCTAGGTGCGGGGAAAGAAGGCAGAAACCAGGAGCCCGTTAGAGTTGAAGTCGCGTGCACGCGCCTTTTGACTTTTCGTGTTTGAAGTCTGTAGTCTGAAGTCTGAAGTCGGCAAATTAGGTGCTGTTGTTTCTCTGTGTTGGTTGAGTGCTACTTTCTAATGGTTTACAGATTTTTAGATATTCTGCCTTGCTTACGGCTCTCTGGTTTAATGCTACTTTAATTACAACAGAAATCTGTGCTGAGACTTAGGAGAAAAAGATAAGATAGTCAATTCTCTTTTTAATGAGGGTAAATTTAAAGCCTTAGCTAGGGAACGTTGCTTTGCGCAGAAACTTGGTGCTTTTGCCGGCTATTTGCTGAATTTATAAGCATGCTCAAAAGTAGACAATGAATAACGTCTCTTTTTAGATAATTGATACTATCTACCATGACAAAGAAACAGGCGTTTTCGTATTACTTGATTTTGTAATTTGTATGATGTTACACAATGTAATTGGGAGTACTGATCTCTGTGTGGGATTGCTACATATCGAGCTTCAATCAAATTGCCAGGATGCTCAAGACAACAGCACAAATTCCACTTTTTCAAAACTATCATATAGACCGTAGAGCTTCAAAAACCATCTTGAAAACATCGCATAAACTGATTCTTGGACAATAAATGCACATGACACAAACCCCTTATCCAATCATCACTGCTTATCCTCCACATCATCAACCGAGGCAAAAGCCCCCGTAGAACCCCCGTTGCTCTTCCAAACCGATGTCGTCTCAGACGCCGGAGTTAGAGCTGACACCGCTTGCGGAGTTGACGCCGTCTTCTGGCGGCGCTTTTGAGTCGGCTTCTGCAAGCGCAGTGTCGAGCGCAGCGATGGCGAAGCGGGCGGCTGCACTTTCGACGGCATCGGCCTCGTCGCTGCGGCAGAACCGGCCATTTGTCTTTCGCGCTGTTAGGCTTGTGACTGTGGCTATTTATTTTACAACAGCTGTTTTGACGTAAGTTGAGTGTTTATTTTGTGTTTTATTTTGATACAGATCGCTTGTGGAGATTAAGGAATTGTGTTGACTTTTGTGTAACAGAATCAATCTGACACAGGTGTGTACTGCATTACTCATTATACCCAATTTTCAAGAAAAACAGCAAAATAAGAGCGCCTAATCTCAATTTAAACATAGCTTGTTGGACTTCCTATTCGGTTATTTTCCAAAACATGGTTTCACGCCTACGTCGACATGACCAAGCAACACTTTGGTCTCCTGCTGACATCCATGACCCAAGTCTGGGCGCCTACGCCTGTTCATATAGTAGGCGACAGTTCGGTATCAGGATTGATCAAACGGTCGTCGAACGGATCAATTGAGACGAAGTTTGGCGAACGCATTGTTTTATTGGCGAATCACCAAATCGACTCGGATTGGCTCTATCTTTGGTGGATTGCTTATACTGGCAGAAACCATGGAGGCATGTACATTATTCTCAAAGAGTCGTTAAAAAATGTCCCGTTTCTCGGTTGGGGAATGCAATATTTTAAATTCAGTATGTTTTATTTAAGTCTTGATTTATTCACCACCGTATGTACTAATGAGTAGTCTTCCTTTCTCGTAAATGGGAAAAGGATCAGGAACGTATGCGCTCTGCTCTCGCGGGTATTAGTAGCGAACCTGATTGGCCTGCATGGGTCTTAATTTTTCCTGAAGGCACAAATTTGACTGAGAATACCAAAAAGCGCAGCCACGCATACGCTGAGAAACTTAATCTCCCCGAACCGGAGCATTTGCTCGTTCCACGTGCTCGAGGTCTTTATTTCACACTAAAGAACCTAGACGTAACGTATGTTTATGACTGTACAATTGCGTACGACGGTGTTCCTCGTGGTGCATATGGCCAGGATTTCTTCACGCTTCCAGTCATCTACGCACAAGGACGGCCACCAAAGGGTGTACACATGTACTGGCGACGATTTAAAAAATCATCGATTCCACTTGAAGACGAGTCAGAATTCGAACGATGGCTTCAGCGCAGATGGATGGAGAAAGACGCGCTCATGGAAAGTTATTATGTCAATGGACATTTCGACGGCGAAGAGCATTTTGATACAGAAGTGAAATTGAAAAATAATACAGAGTTGTTACAAATGTATGCCGTGCCTGCGGCTGTTTTGTTGTGTGCTAATGTTGCGTGGAAGTTGTGGGGCATGTTGAGGTGAGAATAGATGAACTAAAGTGAGTGTGCATTATGGATTGAACCATTTACACATAGAGAGAGAGAAAGCGACGGGCTAATTGGTACTGAGATTTGTCTTGAAATAAGAGTACTCTTTTGTATTGTTAGGCTGTTGAGAGATTAGTTCAAAATGTTGGGCAAAGTTGTAAAATCTAATATGAGTTTCTAAAGATGTAGCTGTTTACATAGATCAGCTTTAATGCCTCTTTAGTGAGAGGACTACAGAGAGATTCAGGGCTATTTGGAATTTCAGGCACAGTTCCTTGGTATGAGATTTACAAAAACTTAAAGTTAAGCATGTAATTTGCGATTACTGTAGATAGTAAAGGAGATTTATTAATGTATGATCTATGCTAGAGTTTGAAAAAACAGTCTGATAATTGAAGAAATTTGGTAAAAAAAGAACGTAGCTCAGAGCTTAGAAGCTTTTCTGACCTTTACCGGATTTGCAAGCCAGTTCGTTGAAAATTCATATCTAGCCAACTCATTCATGGATATGAATTTTGAACAAATTTAATTTCAGGTTACAGAGATCCTTTCACAAGTTAAACAATGAAAAGCTCTTAACTACTTTAGCGCTTTTTAGGCTATCTACACGACACAAAGAAATCGTAGCAACTACAACAAATACTTTCTTGATCGGGTATAAACTTTTAAAACAAAAAGTAGTTGTAGTTAGAGGATTGGTAATTTCAAATATGCAGTAGTAAAATGAAATTGACGATTATGTGGTAGAAAGCATTGAAAAGATCGACTTGGACGTTGGAAATGTAATTACAAAGCATCGTCACAGAAGCCAGCGTATATCGAGTCCTGCAGACACTCTACGCTATCCCGACCATTAAACAGTACTTACTTTTGTACCGAACCAATTCAATTCCCCACTAAAATATACAGGAAATTGGTTCTGAACAGAGACAAACAGCACGCGCGCAGAGTACAAAGGCGGAAGTGGCGGTCGAAACCTTAATGCCAATTACAGTAAGCAAATCTCCCAAAAGGCGGCGAGGGGCGGTTCCAACCCTTCTGCGTCAATCTACTGAGCGAGGCAACAAATAACTCTGGTTTATACCTGAATTTGCAATACATTGTTTGGCGGTGAATTTGCAGAGCGTACTCTGTATTTAAGATAGAAGCAGGATGTCGACCACAGCGAGACGGAGACTTATGCGGGACTTCAAAGTACGTGGATTGTGTACTTCTCCAGAAAGATTATACGAGAAGATATCGATGCTAACAAAGAACACAGCGCATGCAGCAAGACCCGCCAGCAGGCGTAAGTGCATCGCCCGTGGCTGATAACGTAATGACCTGGAACGCCGTCATCATCGGCCCAAACGACACACCATTCGAGGACGGCACCTTTCGGTTGCTGATGCAGTTTGACGAGCAATATCCCAACAAACCGCCCACAGTGCGCTTCATCTCGCAGATGTTCCACCCGAACGTGTATGCGTCCGGAGATCTCTGTCTCGACATATTGCAGAACAAGTGGTCGCCGACGTACGATGTGGCTGCTATCTTGACCTCCATCCAGAGCCTGCTGAATGATCCGAACACGGCCAGTCCTGCGAACGTCGAGGCCTCGAATATGTACAAAGACCACCGGAAACAGTACGAGAAGAGAGTCCGGGAAACAGTGGAAAAGAGCTGGGAGGATTCATAAATGATATGGGTCAGCCAGTTAGTAGTAGGTTGGTTGGATGTCGACAAGAAGTGCAGATTGGGTCGGAGTTTTTTCTTTTTCTTTGAATCGTATACGAATAAATTACACTACTGCTAACTACCATATCTCCTCCTCGGAAAAAAAAACACCGTACAAACTGAAAAAAAAGAAAAGCAACAAAGAAAGATAAACGCCATTGGAACTACTTAAATAACACAACTGAACAGATCTCACGTGACTACTACACAAGCCCGTCGTAGAGGTTAAGCGCAGAGATAATTGTGGGGTCCTGAAGAAGTTAGCGAATCGCACGTTTCCGGAAAGTAGGCAACAAAAGAAAATAAAATTAACTCACCAATTTTGAGCCCTCTTTGAACTCATCAATCGTCAGTTCTCCGTTCTTGTCTTTATCCATTGCGCTGAATATTTTCATTACGCGCTGAGCCCGTCAGTAACCGAGCACGTGAGCTGGAACAATAAGTAAAAACAGATGCATACCTTTTCCGGAGTAGCCTCGTCTTCGGGAAGTTTCATCATCGAGCCAACCATTTTGTAGATTGCTTCGACAATTTGGAGCATTTCGTCGTAGGAAATACGGCCGTCGTTGTTGAGATCGTAGAGTTGGAAGGACCCTGATTGATGTTAGGACTTGCTGTGAATAAGAATAATCAGAATAAACATACAAAGCAGTTTCTCCTCTACAGATCCACGAGCAGTAATCGACAGTGCACAAATAAACTCTTTAAAGTCAATTGTGCCAGATTTGTCAGAGTCAAAGACATTAAACACATATTCCGCAAACGACGACGGATCACCAAAAGGAAAGAACTGTTTGTAAATCTTCTGGAACTCTGCTTTATTCAATTGTCCAGACGGGCAATCTTTCAAAAAGTCTTTAATGTGTTGTTAGTCACCAAAGAATTGAACTCAGATTGGCAGAATAGATAAGCATACCTTTGTACCACTGTTGCAATTCGCGCCGGTCAAAGTATGTCGACTTTTGAAGCTCGAGCAACTGCTCACTGCTAAGTTTTGACTGTGCTTTGCCCATTTTTTCCAGTTATTTTTCCACAGAAATTAATACTCTTTACACGGTAGTTTACATAGACAAACCCAAGAATGATAATCAAAAAAACGGGCGGCAGATGGCTCTTTTAAATGCACATCTTGACTCTGGAGATTAGAACGAGGCTGTGCGCTCGGCGGAACCGGGTTGCCAATGCAGCCAGCCGCACGTTTAACAGTCACATGATATACACGTGATTTTAACAAAAAAAAAATAACACGTGATCTGAAAACAAGAGTCAAAAAAGAAAAAAAATAGGTTTTTAAGGAAATCATCGTACTTTGGCCAGAATAATTGTCCATTTGCTCGCGACAATGAGCACAATTGCAAAGACAGCACGGGTGGAGATCCTTGGAAAGGACACGATTGTTGTCGGATATGGTCTAGTTCGCGATCTACTTTCCGAAGTGCTTTCGGAAATCCGGTCGTCGACGTATGTTCTTATTACAGACACCACAATCGCATCTCTTCATCTTGATTCCTTCAAAAATGCCTTTGCTGAGCTCACAAGCGGTTTGGAGAACCCTCCACGACTGCTTTCGCGCACAGTGGCACCTGGTGAGCGATCTAAGAGTCGTGAGACTAAAGCCGAGCTTGAAGACTGGATGCTAAGCGAACGCTGCACTCGCGACTCTGTGCTACTCGCGCTCGGAGGTGGTGTAATCGGCGACATGGCGGGCTTTGTCGCTGCTACTTTTATGCGTGGAATTCGTTTTGTTCAAATTCCGACTACTTTGCTTGCAATGGTTGACTCATCGATTGGCGGAAAGACCGCAATTGACGTCCCGCTTGGAAAGAACTTAGTCGGTGCTTTTTGGCAACCGGAAAGAGTCTTTGTTGATCTTGCGTTTCTTGAAACCTTGCCTGAACGTGAGTTCATCAACGGTATGGCTGAGATCATAAAGGTGAGTGCATGTTTATTACTTTCCCAATTAGGCAAATATTGACAGGTTATCTCTCAGACCGCAGCGTTTTGGGACGAGACTGAGTTTGTGCGCCTTGAAACCAACGTCGATGCGTTCCTCACCGCTTTCCGCAACCGTGACCCCAAAACAGGCATCGTCGACCTTTCTTCCATCGAGGCTATGCTGCACGCGCTTGTCCTTGGCTCAATTAAAGTCAAAGCATACGTTGTCTCGGCCGACGAGCGTGAGGGTGGACTCCGCAATATTCTTAACTTTGGGCACTCAATCGGTCATGCTTACGAAGCAATTCTCACTCCTCAGATTCTTCATGGTGAATGTGTCGCTATTGGAATGATTAAAGAAGCTGAGCTTTCTCGTTTCCTTGGCTTATTACCTGACTCGGCCGTTGCTCGTCTTTCAAAGATCCTCTCTGCATATGGTCTGCCAGTTTCTGTGTACGATAAAGTTGTTGTTGAGCGCACAAACGCACGGCCTACTCCCGTCGATGCTCTTCTCAAAACCATGGCTGTCGACAAGAAGAATTCTGGCGCTCAAAAGAAAGTCGTTTTACTGACTGGTATTGGTAAAACTTATGAGCAAAAGGCATCTTCAGTTGATGACTCTGCCATCAAATTTGTTCTGTCTGCTGATGCTCTCATTAACTCCACTTCACTCCCATCCTCTGCCTCGGTTGAAGTCACACCGCCTGGTTCAAAGTCAATTACAAATCGTGCTCTTCTTCTTGCTGCGCTCAGCGACTCGACTACAAACATGCACAACTTACTTCGCTCAGACGATACTGAGCACATGATGAACGCTATCGCTCAGCTTTCTGGTGCAGAGTTCGCCTGGATTTCATCACCTTCTGGTGAAGACGTCCTTCAAGTCAAAGGAAAAGGGGGTAGACTTATTGCCACTCCCGAAGAAATCTACCTTGGAAATTCTGGTACTAGCTCTCGTTTCCTTGCTGCCGTTGCCACATTGGTTAAGCCTGCTGCGGATTTGGACTCGATCGTTTTAACTGGCAATAAACGTATGAAGGAACGTCCTATTGCTCCTCTTGTCAATGCACTTCGTGATAATGGCGCCCATATTGATTACCTTGAAACCGTTGGATGTCTTCCTTTACGAGTTGCAGCAGGCACTCATCTTCGGGGAGGTCGCATTGAGCTTGCGGCAACAATCTCGTCACAGTATGTCTCTGCTTTACTCATGGCTGCTCCTTATGCCGAGAGTCCTACTGTTTTGTCGTTAGTTGGTGGAAAACCAATTTCTCAGTCGTACATTGACATGACCATTGCCATGATGGCATCTTTTGGAGTCATTGTTGAGAAATCTACTACTGAGCCTCACACGTACTTGATTCCTAAGGGTGTTTACACCGCACCTGCTGAGTATGTCGTTGAAAGTGATGCAAGCTCTGCCACATACCCACTTGCTTTTGCTGCCATCACCGGCACAACCTGCGTTGTTCCCAACATTGGATCAGCATCATTACAAGGTGACGCAAAGTTTGCTGTCGACGTTCTACGACCTATGGGTTGTCAAGTTGAGCAGACTGCTACTTCGACTACTGTTACTGGTCCTCCACGTGGTCAACTTAAACCATTGCCTCTTGTCGACATGGAGCCTATGACCGATGCGTTCTTGACTGCTAGTGTTTTAGCTGCAGTTGCACATGACGGGCAAGAAAAGTCTGTGCCTACGCAAATTGTCGGAATCGCAAACCAACGTGTGAAGGAGTGTGATCGTATTGCTGCTATGGTTACTGGACTTGGTAAATTCGGTGTCTATGCTACTGAACTTCCCGATGGAATTGAAATCCACGGTGTCAAGTCTATCGATAACTTGAAGGTTCCTGAAGGTGGCGTGCACACCTATGATGACCACCGAGTCGCAATGTCATTCAGTTTGCTCGCTGTCGTTACATCCGGAACTGTTCTCATTAAAGACAGACGATGTGTTGAGAAGACGTGGCCTGGATACTGGGACGTTTTGTTCAGCGAATTCAAAGTTGAAGTCGAAGGATTCGAAGACGTCAACGCGCTTGTTCAAAAGAAAATCAAATCAAACAACGGAAAGAGTATTTTCGTTATCGGAATGCGTGGCGCTGGTAAAACGTCTATTGGAAAATGGATCGCCGAAGCGTTGGGCATGAAATTCATCGATATGGATGTGTACTTGGAGGAGCAAACTGGACGTACTATTCCTCAAGTTATTCAGCAAGATGATTGGTCAGGATTCCGTGACTTGGAACTGAAGTACTTGCAAGAAGTTAAAGACAAATATCCTACTGAGTACGTTTTTGCTTGTGGAGGAGGCGTTGTTGAGACACCCGCTGCGCGAGATCTCTTACAAAAATATATCGCAGAGGAAGGAATTGTTATTCACGTTCATCGCGATGTCAAATTGATTATGGAATACTTATCAGTTGACGTTACGAGACCCAGTTACGTTGATGATATGTTTGCAGTGTGGCAAAGACGCGAAGCTTGGTTTACTTCTTGCTCAAACTTCTTCATCTACAATTCAAATCTTGCCGATGAGTCTGAAATTGCTCATTTCAAGACCACATTGAGATGCGTACTTTCTACAATGACTGGAACATCAACGGTTCATGAGACAATTTCGTCAAAAGAGCGATCTTACTTTGTATCATTGACGTTTGAAGATATCAGCGATGCTGTCCCTGTTTTGGACACAATCTCAAAGGGTGCGGATGCGTTGGAATTGAGAGTTGATTTATTACGACCAGCTCCTAATGAAAAGATTCCCAGTATCGCATATGTACAGGAGCAAATTGGAATTCTTCGAAAACACACTAGCATGCCAATCATTTTCACAGTTCGAACAATCACCCAGGGCGGCAAGTTCCCTGATACAGACTACGATGCTGCGCTTGCATTAATTTTGCTTGCGTTGAGACTGGGAATTGAATATGTTGATGTCGAACTTTCATGGCCATCCTGGATGGTTAAAAAGATCATTGACGCCAAAAGATTTACAAAGATTATTGCTTCGCAACATGATTTTAGCGGATCTCTCAAATGGGATGGTGTTCAATGGGAGGAGAAATTCGATGAGGCTATCAGTGGCGGATGGGCTGATGTTATTAAATTTGTCGGATTCGCAAATGATCGTATGGATAACGTCGAATTAGAGAAATTCCGATCACGACATGAGTCCGTGATTAAGAGCAAGGGAATTCCATTCTTGGGAATTAATATGGGTAAAAAGGGACAGCTTAGTCGGGTGCTCAATAAGTTTTTAACGCCGGTTACTCATAAGGATATGCCGTTTGCTGCAGCACCTGGACAATTAAGTATTGCTGAGATTGAGGTAGCGGCTGCGTTGATTGGTGAATTGTAGATATATAATGTGAATATTTTGTTTTTTTTGCTTTAGATGAAAAGTTTTAAGATCTTGATTTGTGTTCGTGTATTGTATTATGTAGTATTCGTAGGCGGGGAGGGAGAGATAGGAGCAGTTATATTACAAAGAGAGAGGATTAGGCGGGGAGCTAAAAGAACTGTCAATACGACTAATGCAAGAATAAACGTAAATAAAAGAAAACGCACAGGTTGAGCGACAGGAGGAGCAGCAGGTGTCATCATTCGAGAAATAACCATACCAACGCCTTCGAAAACCGCCAAAAGACAACCACAAGTGATAGCAGAATTTCTGGCATGTTTGAATCCACCTCTCATAGCCAAAGCACCGCCAGTACAGAAACCGGCCATGATGGCATTGAAAGGATCTTCTTTTCTGCGAACACCTTTAATTGCGCAGTCGAATGCTGAAAAGACACCGCCCCATGAACCAAAGTTTCCACCGACTACTGGAGCACGAGATCTGATTGCTGAAAGAGCTCCGGCGCGTTTTTCACCCTTTTAGACGACGATATCAGTTTTGGCTTCTTTTTCAGCTCGTTCTGATATATTGGTGTATACTTACGGAAGGTGAGTTTCGGAAACCTTTGATTCCGTGCCAGATTGTGCCACCAATAACCTATTCATATTCGTTGTCAGCATAGGAGTTCCTTAGGCAAAACAGATCCGATCAATTTAGAAAAATAAATGAATATACATACACCCATAGAAAAAGCACCACCAAAGTCATTAACAATGACGATGGGGCAAGGATCTCTAGTATGATCAGCCATCTCTTATATCTTTTCTTTGTCCTTCTTTTTTATTTTCTGTTCTATTTGCTGAACCTTCAAATAGAAAAGTTCTTTTAGTTCTCCGTGAAAGAAGCAAGAAATTAGTCGGAGAACGGAGAAATGGTAGTAATTTGCAAGCTTCACTGCTCCACGATAGTTTAGAGCTTCTACTATTTACACTTACTCGTCGCAGATTTTTTTTGTTCTCGTCTTTAAATGTCACGTGCACCATGTTAGTAATGAAACAATAGATTCTGGATTCACAACATAGTGAAGGGGATTTCGGGCTTGAGAGTGATTTTACGAGTTAATTTACTATCACTACAGTGCTATAAGTTTGTTTCGTGGGTTTAAAAAGTAATATATTGAAATAATGAGACTTGCAGATTTATTGTAAAGAAATGATGGCAAATTCGGAAAGAAGGTTTAAAAGTTACCCGGACGCGACAGAAAACGGATTAGTCGTACGGAAGTCTGCCGGTTGTCGGAGCCCGTTTAAAACTTGTTCCGTTGTCCCATTTTATTACCCATTTTTTTATCTTTGACCGGGGGATTTGACTTGTGCACCAACCACCTTCTTCTCTAGCAAAATAGAGCAATTCTAGAGCAAGGTCACATAGAGCACAACTTGCGATAGATTTATAGAAAATGTACGTGCGATATGCGAATTTAAGGCGCAATTTGGCGGAACGGACGAATACTTTTATTCGCGAATTTCGGAGACGCATGGCTACGGAACCGAGTTCGGCACAAACCAAAACAACATCGCCATCATCTACCACAACAGCCACCACCAACACCAGCAAATTATCCTCACAAACAACAGCAGTTTCAAGTAAAGAAACAGCTGCGAAATCAGTCACAAACGGCTTCTCCGGTGCATACAAGAAATTCCATGACCGGAGGCCGCACACGACACAGGTTCTCCAGAGTCTGGTTGTGAGCCTTATCGGCGACACGTTGTCGCAACTTTTGCTATCCCCCGAAGACACTGAATTCGACCCGACGAGAACAGCAAAAGTGATGGTCACCGGTGCTGCGCTGTCGTTGCCAACATTCCGCTGGTTTTTGATCATGGCGCGCTACATTAACCATCCGAACAAGTACATTTCGCTCGCCCTCAAATGCGTCGCCAATCAGATTTGCTTCGCGCCTTTCTTTCTGTCCTCTTTCATTTCCTCGGGCTTAGTTTGGCAGGGAATGACGGACCCAGCAGAAATTATGGCCAACATCCGTCAGCGTGTCCCCGTCGCGTGGATGAACGGTTGCATGTTCTGGCCAAACATCGTCATCCTCAACTTTACTCTTATTCCGCCACACTTCCGCGGTCTAGTCAACTCTGGTGCAAGTGTTGTTTGGCAGGCTTATCTTTCCTGGCTTACGTTCTCTTCAAAGGCCGCTGTTCAACACTCAATCGACTCTGAGCTCGCTCTTGAGCACAAGGTTGGCGAAAAGGTATCAGACACTCTTCATCTCAAACAGGCAAAGGAAGCCGTCATTGCTGCCGAGAAAAAAGTCCTTGAATCTGTTTCTCATTCTTCAACCTGATAGTTTTTCATGATATTTTGTTTTGTTGTCTTTTCATTTCGTTTTTGCACACTAGAAGAATGCACGTAGTCATGTTGGAGTTGTCTTTCTTTCTCTATAATTTTTGAATATCTGTAATACTGGGGGGACCGCTTCTTTGTTTGTTTTTGTAATATTGGCTTTGGTAATAGATTTCTACATCATTCTCTATAACATCTTTTTTTAGTGCGAATACTGTCCCATCTCCCAGCCTTCCTCCTTTCTTCGCGTATTTGAGTACACTTGGCATATCACCACATGTGCTTGTGGCTTTGCTTGTATTTGCATTGCTTGTGGTTGCAAGAATGTGAATCGAATTCTGGGAAGAACTTGATAAACAAAAGTTGTACAACCATCTAAGTAAAAGTTTCCTACAGTAAGCTTAATCGACACAGGCTTTCCATATTACAGTCAGCCCTTACCTTTTTACACTGAGAGTCATAACAGGCTTCCTTGGTATTTTATTACTGGTTTTTCAAAAATTAAAATCAAATTAGACTAAAAAAGTGCCAGATTATAAGATCATATGGCAGCAATCGCACTAATCTGGCAGAATAACTCAATACATCGCCTTGCCCTCGTTTGTATTCGAACGGTTTTCGTATCATAATCATTGTCAGATCCATTATTCATAGTTTATTCAATAGCTTGAAGGTAGCACTTTATAGTTCTATATGGGTATCTATTCGTCAGCAGTTACAGAAGTTATAGACATTATTGACGTTTTGAATGCAGCAGTAATAGATCCAACAGTCTTATAGACGCAGTTTTCATAAATTTTGTGATGCATCTTGAGTCGTCGAGATTCCCGCAATTTATAATAAAAGAAGTTATCATCGCTACAAAAGATACGATAAAAATCGTAAACATAAACAACTAATGGGAGCTTTGTAGCAGGAACAATCAATGCCGTTTCGCGATGAGCTTGTAACTTTTCCGTTGAAAAATCCAAACTCTAAAATTTGAGTTTGCTTCTTGAAATGTGTCGTCATCGCATGTAATATTGCGAGCACGTATTTAACAGGAAAAACAACTTTCAATAATTGCATTCTCAATTTGAAAAGACCCGACATTTTCAGATGTCAGGTTCAGTAAAAAGAGAGCAATTGGAGCGAATATCAGTAAAGCTCTCATATCAGCATCTTTTAGTTGTTTTCAGTGTTGTCGCGGGAATCAGATCACTATGTGCTCGATTTAGTATAATTCCAGACTGCGATGAAGGTACCTACAATTTACGCTGTCGCTTAAATATTTTTCTGACAGCATCAATTACATAGTATTTAACTATTGGGAGCCTACCCATTATCTTACGCATGGATTTGGACTCGAGACGTGGGAGTACTCGCCTTTATATGCAATTAGAAGTTGGAGCTATGCCTGGATTCATGCCACTCTAATAAACGTTTGCAGATTTGCAGGGTTCTCTGAAGTAATTACTATTTTATGAATTTTTTGTAAGAATTAGGACTAACAGTGGGATAGGCAGAACTGTTTTTTGGGTTAAGATCAATTCTTGGTACATTTTGCGCATACTGCGAAGTCCAGCTATACAGTTCATTATCCCGAAATGTATCCGTAACAGCTGCTCAATGGTTTTTATTCATCTCCGTTACTGCAACAGGAATGTTTCATGCATCTGTGACATATTTACCATCGTCGTTTTCAATGTATTTTGTCATGCTTGCTTATGCGTATATACTTGAATCTGATAGTTTACGAGCCCCTGGTCGTGCGATTTTTATGTTTGCAGTTAGTGCAATTTTAGGTTGGCCTTTCTCTTTAGCTGCTGCTATTCCTTATGTTTTGGGTTTATTGTTTCAGCTGATACAGCCTGATAGGATTAGACTCATTTCCAAGATCTTGAAAGCAGGTTTATCATCACTGGCATTGTTGACTGTTGTCGTTGCTTTCGACTCATACGCATTTCAGAAATTTCAAATTGTTCCTTTGAACATAATTCTGTACAACGTGTTTGGATCTGAAGAGACTGGTCCTGATATTTTTGGTACAGAAAAATGGACTTACTATGCCATGAATCTGATTCTTAATTTCCATGCGGTTGCGATATTTGCGATTTTATCCGTGTTTGTTGTATTTCTTTGTTATTTCAATGGTCCGGCTCGCAGAGCGCTTTATCCGAAAGTCTCTCGATCCAAGATCGTCATTATTCTTTCACCTTTATTTATATGGTCTGTTATTTTCTTTTCACAACCCCATAAAGAAGAGCGATTTTTCTATGTGGTATATCCATTAATCTGCATGAATGCAGCACTTTTCTTGGACGCTTCGGTTGCGACGCTCAAACTTGTCTACCGATACGTGGAAGTGCCCGAAAAGACAATACGAGGTGTTGAATATTTTCTTGATTTGAGTATTGTCGCTATTGTTGCCCTATTGAGCATATTGAGAATATCGGCTTTACATTCGTTCTATTTTGCGCCTCTAGAAGTGTATGGTACACTTTTTCAAGAATCCACAGCATCTATAGCTGGAACTACTGATATTAAGAACGTATGCGTTGGTCGAGAATGGTACCGATTTCCATCTTCGTACTTTCTACCTGACAGTATGCGACTCAAATTTGTTCAGAGTGACTTTGACGGAATGTTGCCGGCAGAGTTTGAAGGAGAATCATGGCTTGACGGAGCCTCCCGTATCCCAGGCAATCTAAACAATATCAACAAACAAGAGCTATCACTTTACATACCATTGAGTGATTGCGACTATATGGTGGACTCAAATTACACAGCATCAGATGTCGAAGGTAGTTTCGAGAAGCAGTACATTCTCGACACAGGACCTTGGGAGATTGTTAACTGCTCTTCGCTGCTGGACAACGACAATAGTAGTCTACTTGCAAGAATCTTCAAATTACCAAATGCTATTGAGGAGCGAATAGCGAACGACAATCCTATCTATCATCGCAGTTGGGTATCATATTGCCTTCTGAAGGCACGTTCAAAATAAAAGTTGCATATGTTTTTTGATTTAAGCATTTTTTGCAGGGGAAGATGACATGATCTGAGCGCTAGACAGAGCAAGTCTGTGCGGATTTTTTGTAGCTTAAAATGAGAATCTCATTTTTGTAAATATTCAGTCATACTTTCCAATTTTCTCATTACAAATATCTAGTCAGTATACTACCGTTCAGATATATTGTTTACGCCAGGGATTCTGGACAATATGCAATAAATGGACGTTATGCCATTCTGAGAACCTTATCGCACTTTGACTTAGCAGCGGACGCGATAACCTAAAAAAGAGCCGCGCAGAGACCTACATTTAGGTCTCAAATCCCGAGTGTGCAATTGTAATCTGGCGCCGCACTGGCAAAGTATACCTTTCCGTGACGCTCAAGAAGGCGCCACCAAATTTGGCGAAGAAATGCTGTCAGCGGTAGACTAGCAGGTTAGATATTAGAAGAAGAAACCACAATTGTATTCTACTGCTTTGTAGTACGTCGATCTGCCGCTGCAATTGACTTGTACTTGTCAGATACTGATGACTTCGCTTATCGAAGTGGTTACTCCTTATCTGAAGGCAGCGGATCAAGCCTTGGACCGAGGAATTCTTTTTGTGCAAACGGGATCTGAAGAAGCATTAAGCTATGCTCAAAGATATATCACTAATGCTTCACGTCGAGAAATCACATTGCTTCTTGTTGCAGTCATCATAATATTCCAAGTGGTCTTGATTACAGTTAAAGTTGTGCAAGTATTTAGTGCTACCAACGCAACGTCGACCCCTAAGGAAACCAAGAAGGAAACCGAGAAATCGGAGTCAAAGCGTAAGTCTCATAACTTATGAATCAGTTTTTTCTGGAATCTAATTTTTCTTTCACAGCTGTATGGACCCCAGTGGCATTCAAGACTCCAGTTCCAAATCCATATCCTGATTGGGATATTAAGACAACAAAACCTATCTCTTATCGACCGTTTAAACACAACTACCATGTAACTATGGGTATCAGAAATATGCACTGGGACGACTGGATCGAACTTGACAATGAATATCTCAAATACCATGACCGAAAGGTTGAGCGTCTAGCCGAACGAGGAGAGAAATTGGTTGCAACTTTTCCGGAAGCTTTTGATGCCGCAATCGAACTTTTGGAAGAATTTAGAGATTGGCTTCCAGCTCGATACCCTACGCTTTTCAAGCGAACAGATGTTGGAATTGATAATCTGGTTACCGGAGAAAGTTTCAACATTATGGAGCGTCCTCTCAAAAGAGATCCTATGGAAATAGCCGCTCTTTTAATACAAGACGATTTAGCAATTATGATGCCAGGAGAAGACGGTCAATACTATTTGAAAGCTGGATGCATTTTACTGGCAGGTAAGCTCATTTATTCTGAGCATCTAAATGGACAATAGATTAATTATCTGTAGGATTCTGGAGGTTGTCAGATAAATTGGGAATGCCACTCTCAGATATTCATACTTCTGGAGATGTGCCTCAGTTCAAGGAAAAGCTACAGACGTCCATGGAGAGATTCTTTGTTCGGATGAAAGTCGACAAACCAGTTGCCAGAAACAACGTAAGCTTAGAGAATATAGTTATAATGCGTGCAAAGGTTAATTAGGATATTTAGTACTTCATTCAAACTGACGAAGATCTGGGATGGTCAGCGGCAATTGGACCGGAAGATAACGAGGATATTGGCTGGAATGCTGCTGAATTCGCATCCGACATCTCCAAAGTTCACTTTCGTTCAGAAAGGCAAACTCTCCGTCGCCTTCCTAAATCTGGGGGTATTGTGTTCACAATTGTATGATACCTGTGGTCTTTTCATTTTAGAAATATTTACTGACTCTATTCATAGCGCACATATTTTGTCCCATTGACGGAAATGGCAAAAGAACCATACTTACCAGGTCGATTGGCAGACGGTATGAGAGCATGGTCGAATGACGTTGCAATCTATAAAGGAAAAGAAAAATACCAGGAGATTGTACTTAAATTTTTAGATGAAGAGCACCAGAAACAGCTAGCAGCTGGCCTAGATATAGAGAAAGAGCCAAACAACTATCCTTTCTAAGTAATAATTTCTTTAAAGCGCAATTTATGATTGAATTTGGAACACGGTTTTTGTACCAATGTATTATGTCGTTATTCTGGTGATTACAATAGATCTGAGGAAAAATTAATGTGGCATGCAATGAAAGTAACAAATTTTTCCCAGTCAAATTCTATACGTAAATTACTTTTGACTTATACTTAACGACTGCATACTATTTGCCAAACCTAGATAATGCAGGACCCATCTCCATGTCATCCACAGGTAATCCACGTTGTTTCTTCCTGTGGTTTTGACGCATGGCCTTTTCTTTCTCCAAGGACTCTTGAACACGGAGTCTTCGTTCGTCAATAACGTTGTTTGCTTTCTTCCGAAGATATCGTCGAAGTGCTGAGTTTTTGCCTCTTGTCTTAGCTTTTGGTTGTAGTTTCTGGTTCGCTTCTTTGACTTTATCTGTCTCACTAGTAGTTTCAAGCGAAAGTGCTTGTTTTCGCTCATCTGGAGCTCTTGAATCAACTCCACCAATAAAATTGGGATCAAGAGCAATCATCTCTGGTTGTAGTTTGTTCAATAATCCTTGTACCTCGGTCTCGCGACGTTGTTTAATAGTTTCGTAAGGATTCGCTTCCAGAGCATCAAAATTGGGTTCGCCAGATCCAGGAACAATTAGACTTGACACTCCATCATCATGACCAAAGGCTAAAATATCATCGAAAGGACAGAATCTCAAATCATTGACAGTAGATCCTGGGCTCAAATGCGTCATGTATGGTGACTTTTGTTTTGTTTTCAGTGCGTCCTTCCAGACACTGACATGAGGACCCCAGCCAACTCCGAGCAAACCTCGGTCACTGATTGTCAATGTGTCAGCAGGTGTTGGTGTGTAATACGCATGAACCTCTTTATACATTCTAACATCCCAAATTTTCAATTGTCCATCTGCTCCGGCAGAAGCCATGTAGTGACCACCACGATCCATAGCAATCGATCTCACAGGTCCTTTGTGGCACAGCATTCTGACAAGCGGGGTGGTCGAACTCGGTGACCATAGTGAAACAGTACCATTGCCATGGCCTAGGTGAATTATAGCATTGTATGGATTCTGCGCCATGGCTGTGCTTGGTCCCATCTTCGTTCGTATCTCACAAACCTGATCACCAGTTGATGTGTCTTGATACTTAAGCCATCCAGCATTTCCAACGGTAGCTAGTAAAAAGTGATATCGTAGAAACTCCATATTTGTGACTTCAATATGCTTCTTCAGACAATGAACTTCAGCACCGGTCTTGTCGTAAATAAATACGTATTTCTTTTGCGCAACGGCAAAAAACTGATCGTTATGAAGATACTTAACATCTCTAACAGTTTCATTCACATTCAGCTCAGCATCCAAAATTCCTTCGCGAAAATCAAATGAAGCAACATGACCTTTTCTTCCTCCCAAAAGAATCTTTCTTCCATTCGTTGTATAGTCAATCTCATAAGGACCAAAATCAGGCAATTTCAAATCAAATGCTTTAGAAGCTGTAGTGATGTCAACGTGTTTCTTCAATTCATCTTGTGTAAATTTGTATGTCTTCTCCATCCCCTCCGCCTCCAAAAAACCAGCTTCTTCTGGTAACAGAAGCTCTGTAGATTTTGCCGCTGCTTTTGCTTTTCTGTATTTTTCATCGCTTCGTTTTAACGACTGTCGTAATCTGCCATCTTTTACTCTATGAGTGGTCTATACCAGTTAGTTCATATGAAATTTTCAGCTTGTAGGATTCTATTAATCTCACCTTTTTTGGGCGAGACGACTTGACTGATTGCGCAGCACCCGTAATATCCTCGGTTTTTATATTTCCCACGCTCGTTTCCTCATTCTTAATGTGAATCTCACTTTCCACATCAAGGGCAGCCATATTGACAATCTTATTCTCTGAACTGGCTCACTTGCAAATAATCGTATCAAAGAGGTACCTGTGAGAAAAGTTTCTTGTGCGGCTCAAAAAAGGACAAAGTCCCAAGTATTAGAGTTTAGAGATTGCCCTAACATCACGTTTTTTGCCAACTCCCAAGAGCTTCAAAAAAATATTCTGGCGAGACGTATCGTGCCAGCTTCAATAAAAAGTTCAAAGTGTGTACATTTGATAGATATATTAGTATTCTGTCAGAATACACACAGCAGACTTAGTGCAAGATGATGCACCATCACAGATCCTCTCTCAAACAGAAGCAGAAACCCTTCAAGTCAAAACACACCACCAAAAGTTCATTGAAAGCAAAGAATAAAGGTATGCCAGAATGAGTGATCCAATGAAAAGTAAAGCGAAGCTAAATCTGTCAAGGAAAAATTGAAAAATCTGGTCCTGGTCCCAAAAAACCATATGCTATTTCAAAATTAGACCGACGAAACAAGGCAAAGCAGCTAATGCTAGCTAAGAAGGAAGAGATTGCGACTAGTCGTAAGCTATTTGATGGACGTAAAGGCGTTCCCCGCATTGTGGTATGTTCGAAAGTCAATGAAAAAAAAAGAGAAACTGCTAATTTTCAATGTGAAATCAGGCAATCATTCCCCTATGTCCTGATGTTGAAGCAGAAACCATAGTGCGAAATCTCAATGAAAGTGTCGATGTGTCTGTTTCAATTCCCCATAGTGGTGCATTTACCGTCCCCATTGATCGATTCAATCAGAAAATCCAATACATTCTAGCGCCTCGCCATTTTACCTCGATGCTGAATGCAGCACAAGTTGCTGATTTCGTGGTATTTGGTTTGTCAGCTAAGCAAGAAGTCGACCACTTTGGTGAAACGGTTCTACGTGCAATTGTTGCTCAAGGTGTGTCTACAGTTTATACTGTTGTTCAACATCTTGCCGAAGTTGAATCTGCGAAAATGCAAACTGAGCTGAGAAAGTCGTTATTGTCGTTCATCACCCATTTCTTTGCGGAGCAAGACAAGGTACACTGTATTGAAACCAGACAGGACTGTTTGAATGTTGTAAGAGCTCTCTCTCAGCAGTTTCCAAAAGGAGTACAATGGCGTGATAGCAGAGCTTATTTGTTAGCTGATAGGGCAATCTACGCTGAAGATGCCTCGTTGCCCACTGGCGGATTAATTGCCATCGAGGGCACAGTCCGTGGTAAGAAATTAAATCCTGATCGACTGGTTCACATACCGGGAGCAGGAGATTTCCAGATTGATAGAATATGCTCGACAGATTCTGCTGAGGATTCTGGAGTGATCAGCACAGATAACGAGGATGACCAGTTCAAGGGAAAATTTATGTTGTTGCCCACAGATGACCAAGATGATACTAACCCTTACGTTGAACCCACAAATGACAACAATGATGACGATGAAATGGAAAGTGGAATGCCGGAAATTGCAGAGGGTGTAAAGTTAGACGATCATTTTTACTTACATGATGACGAAGACAATTACAATACTCCGACTCTGAAGGACAAGAATCGTATTCCTAAAGGAATGTCTGAATACCAAGCCCGATGGATCATCGAGGAAAACTCTGATGACGAGTTTGATGATGGTGGAAATGATAATGATGAATCTGATGTCGATATGGATTTAGATGACCATGATGGCTTCGCTGCTACTGCTACTGATTATGCGCCAACCGAATTTGACACACAAAGCGAAATGTTTGTGGATTTGTCACCTGAAGAAGAAGCTCGGCAGTATGTTGAAACTCAATTATTATTATTATTATTTTTTTTTTGATCCGACTCTAATATTTCGTAAAGGTTGAAGGCGTACCGTGAACGTGAGCGTGAAGAGCTAGAGTTTCCGGATGAAGTTGAACTCTCGCCAGAAATTTCGGCAAAAGAGCGATTTGCTCGATACAGAGGTTTACGGAATCTACGAACCAGTACTTGGGACTCTGAAGAAACAGACTCAAGAACTCCTCAAGAATGGCATAGTCTTGCTCGGTTCCAGAATTTTAGAGCGTCTAGAAATAGAGCTATGAAGGAAGCAGGTGTTACTGGAGTTCCGGTAAGCTAAATGTTTTCAATTTACAAGATGGCTGGGAAATGTACTAACAGTAGTTTAGGCTGGAACCAAAGTCGTGGTGTATATTCGCGCTTCCAAGGAAGTTTATAATTCACTACTTACGAGATCATTCCTCGCAATCTTCTCTCTGCTGAGGTATGAAAACAAGAAGGTCGTGCTTAACATGTCAGTCACACCCAATACTGAGTACGAAGAGCCAATTCCTAATAAGGATTCACTCATTCTGCAATGCGGTCCGCGGCGATATGCCATTAATCCAATTTTCTCTGAACTTGGAAGAACTCCCAATCATGTCTATAAACTTGAACGGTTCTTACACCAAGGAGCTACTGCGATGGCTACAGCTATTGCTCCAGTGTCATTTGGTAATACGCCAGTTCTGTTATTAAAAGAAACTGAAAAGGGAGTTGAACTTGTTGCTTCCGGAAGCGTAGAGAATGCCGATGCTACGAGAGTAATGACAAAGAGAGTAGTTATTACAGGATACCCGTACAAGATTCACAAGAAGCTCGTCACTGTTCGTTATATGTTCTTCAATGCCGAAGATATTGCGTGGTATAAAGCAGTTCCATTATACACGAAGATGGGAAGATCAGGTTATATCAAAGAAAGTATTGGTACTCATGGATACTTCAAATGTACATTCAACGGACCAATTAATCCACAAGATACAATTGCAATGTCTTTGTATAAGCGGATTTGGCCAAGGGATTCTACGTTGTGGAACAGTGCATATTAATAATCTAAAAGTTAGAGACGGGTTTTGTTTTTTTGGTTTTATGTTGAGGGTATAGCATTCACAAAAATAAAAGTACATCATTAACTCATTATATTTACAGTTTGACAGTTCGTGTCACCGTATTAGTACATCATATTAGGTAGCGGTGACGGTTGTAACGACATAACACTCGACATTGTATTCGCCGAATGAACCGATTCCGACCGTGCCATGAGCCGTTCCTTTATTTTGATCACGTCAATTCCTCTTTCTTGTAATCGTATTGCCCATTGTATTTCTGCGTCACGCAATGTGTTTGCAGCAGCTTTGATTGACGGAGCAAGTAATCCGTGTCGAGTGATGACCCTTACACCTATTAAAATGATCTCTGCTAATTTATCCATTGAATGCGGCGATAAAGTAGATAGAACTGGAGATAAACTGACGGCCATTAGTGTCCCGATATGACCAGCAATTGAAAGTGCTCCTTGCCATAAATAGGCGGTATGTCCGGCAACATGTTCATCAAGGTCCTCCGTCTGTCGTAAACAAGCGTCGATGCAAGATGATGCACCCATTTTGATTCGATCGTCTTTGAGTAATTCTTCATTGTCTAAACAGACTTGAACATATACTCTCCAAATTATACTTTGACAAGCAAAATATCGAAGCCGTAGAACTGTAGCAAACCTATTGCTCATTTTTTTCCTCTCAAAAGTAAATTTCAAATTTGATGGAAGATTTTCGTACCATTGTGTTAGTTGAAAATCTAGTTCTTGAACGATCGGATGATATGCTGAAATTGGCATCTCTCGGGTATGCTCAGAGTATAGCATATGATGTACACGATTTAACAATCTGCGAAGAGAGATCACAGAAAGAAAATACCACAGGTCATCAGTTCCGAGGGTTGATTCATCTAGATCACCGGTCGTACTAAAACCAGATGGCAAACCAACATCATTCTCGTATATTTCCATCCCGGAATGAGGTAGGTCTAACTCAGCCAACAAATCACTATTAAGATACATTAGTCTAGGTTCGTATACTTTTAATACCAACTCTTACCTTTCCATCGCAGAGGCATCCCAAAATATACGCTCAAAAAGTTCTCTATCGTCATGTGACAGTTCATCTAGACCTGTTGTTCTTAGAATTGACCTGACCTTAGTACCTAATGCTGAGACAATTGTCCATGCGTCCAATGGTCTAACTAAATAGATTAAATATATACTGGTAAGCATCAAAGCTTGAGCATCTCTGATAGTGTTTCCCAGCAAACAGTTTGCCACAATGGGCCAAGCTGCGGCAAAGAAATTGATACCCGGAGGATCATCTGCGACATTTAGCAAGCCCATGGAAGGAGCATTTCCAGCTTCGCCTAAAGCTAAAACTGACAGAACAATGACACTCTCAGGACCACTTCGAAACCCATTTGCAAACGCAGTTTTGTAATAAGAGTTCCAGCTAAACGGCGATACAATTGCGTAGAAAGGGTTCACCTTTTGAAAATATGATACGACAAGAGGCTGAATATGTGATAAATCTAGTAGAACGTTCGAACTTAGACGAAGAGGTGAGCGAGCAGCTTCTATTTTTAAAAGAGAATGCACAGAAGGGGGACTTTTGGTTAAGAGTACCGAGATTTTGTCGTGCTGAAATAAATGTAACCAGGGAGTAGAGTGATGTTCAGGAATAGAAAACACATATTCAGGACCAGACGACTTGCTGGATCTGTCTCTTTCTGGACTATATGCATTTGCAGGAGATACATGCTGAGCGGCATAAGCCAGATTGTCGATGTTTAGTTCTGATAAGTTGCTTGCTGTAGTGCGGGAAAACTGTGTAGATGACGATGCTTGTTGCGCATTATAACCGTTGTTACCCTCTAGTTTTGATTTGTTGTCTAGAGAAGCTTGTAGCAAGTCCTCGATGTGTTCTAGCTTATCGATAATCAACTTGTCTCGAGCGTCGAGTCTAAACAACGGAAGATTAGATTTCCTGCAAAGAGTTTTAGAATTGTAAAATAACACCTACTTGATTCCTCTCTCGCGATATACGCATTCCGCATTCAACTCACGACACAGACGACACTTTGGCTGTCCTCCGTCACATTTCGACTTTCTTGCTCGACAAATCTCACACTGAAAAGAAAAATAGTTAGACGTCTTCCTGTCTTTCCGGAACAGATAATAAAACTCACAGCAACGGCAGCTCTCCGGCGAGGGTAGTCAAGTCTGTCGTCTTGAAAGTCGGCTATGCTGCGCTTTTTCCTGTTTTCGACAGCAACTCCGCTGGTTCTGTGACTGGCAGCGTTCGCTGATAAGTCTTGGCCGGGCTCGTAATGTGTACTGGAACTGGCCATCGTGCGGATTCTCTGCGCTTCAGCATGCAGTGTGGATAGCGGACACTTAATTCGACAAAAGCTTAGATCTGCTCCATAAGAAATGCATGCAGCCTTGTCCAATATGCGCCAATTAACCAAAAAGGAGTTCTACTTCTCGAATGGGTACGCTGAGCTCGTCTCGTCTTATCCTTGTCTTGTCTTGTGCCAAATTCTAAAAATGCTAATCTAAAAGGTGGGGCACAGTGCGGCTTGCGATTACGGCGGCAACTTTAATACTGATGATTTACGATGGCAAGCAACGGCTTTCTTCGAGCTCGGCGGGGGCGCCGGCAAATTACAGAGCAGATGTGATAATAATCTCATATATATTTCCGATAAAGTAAGAAAGAAAAAAAAACAATGCAATCTCATGTTTAAACCACAACCAACCAACTCCTTGTATAATCGTATGTTTCCAGAAAGCCAACTCATGGCCAAAGCTCCGTATGTTCTCCATGAGCAAATGTGATAGATAAAACTCCAATACTGTAGATTGTACGACTGCCCGGTCAGCAGTCTAATATTCCTTTAGCAAATCCAGCATCATGCGTAGTGAAGCACCCGCTTTTCCTTTGTCAATTTCTCGGAGAGAGCGCTTGCACGAAGCCAAACAAAGCACTCACGAGCGCTTGAAGAGGCCCGTGACTCGACGCTGCAGTCTGACAAGACCAATCTTGATCCACATCATGAACTCAATCCATGTTGTCTTGATACGTCGAGTGACCGAAGGCTTTGGCTGACCCTGATGTGACCGCGATGCTTTGAGATGAGCCGGCTTCGGCGGCAGCTGAGGCTGCTTCTCGATGTCAGGCTGCTCAAATGCAGGCATTGTGAACGCTCGAGTGCCTTTCTCAAATCCAGAAAGACAGAATTTTTAGTTGAAGAAAAAAGTCAGACTTGAGCGATTGTGGACGGAACGGCGAGACAAATGACAACAAAGCAAAGATAAAAGTGGTAATAAAGTCGCGTAGCGCGTCGTCTGTTGGAAACGCGAACGTGTAGCAGATTCCCCTGCCTTTGGTTAGCGTCGCACAAGTGTTGCGCGTCCAGCGCATTTGAAACATCTCTGTACGATGGCCGCTTTAGGTTTAGCCTTTTCTGAGAAGACCATCACGAAATTTATTTACGTCATTTTGATGAAAGAGTTTTCTGTTGTTTTACAGACTTTGATAAATAAATGGACTGAATTATTTTGGCGGGCGGCATTTGTGAAACGATAAATACGCTCAAAGATCAAAAGCGACGTTTGCTGGGATAACCGCTAAATTCGATGAGCTGGGTTTTTTTCCTTTTAAAACCTGTTCCATCGAAGACCACGCGGCCAACGTGTGACAAATAACTTGCGTATTTTTCAACAAGGCTGTATTTTTCTTACGACAGGTTTTTAATCTCGTCTGATTTGTTCAAAGAATGCAAATAGCCGATGTTTTCAAATAGGTTGTGCTTCCGAGCTTGCCGTATCAACAACAACCATAAAAAACCTCTCTACCTTGATGGTTTCAGCAAGTAAAACCTGCCTACTGGATATCAAAACAAACTACAAGAAGACGCCTTCTGCAGCCATTTGGTCAAATAAGCACCGAAATGCTGCTGAAAGGTTTTGGAAAATTGCTGCTTGTCAAATTTGCAGTTCTAGTTCTCTCCAGAAAGATGCCCGTCTGAAAGTGCGAAACTCGCTTCTCTGTCGTCATCTTCCTCTCCCAATTCAATAGCGGCACATGCGTCTTTTTCAGCGTTTTGGTTGGGCGCTCAGCGCCTTCCTCGCCAGGGCTTATCTCTATCGCCTTATTCTGCCACTGCATTACCCGCCTACAGTGATGTAGAGCCGCACCGTTTGGTTGCTAATTAAGAGCACACAATACGACTTGCACCTTAAGCTAAATGCCAGCCTAACTCACCAATTTGATTTCAAATGAGAAGTTTGGCTCTTGAAAGGGCCGTGTGAGATGAAATATTTGGTCTGATTTATCTACTGTAAAAGATTTGATTCCAATTGCTTCTTTTAATGCTCATATTATCAACATTGAAATATCTCATTGATTATTACCCAATACGGACATAAGAAGAGACTCTGAAGCTAGTGCATCAGTCATATCGAGTTTTTTTTTCAACTTCCTCGCAAATCATTCACACAATGCCTCTTTCAGATACAGGAAGAGCTTGGCTTCTAGCCATATGCTCAGGAATTGCTTGCGTACTCGGCAGTTTTATTATCTGTTCTGATTTAGTACTTCGACGATTTCCCAGATTTCAGAATTTTGATATTAGAGAGGATAAACGAATTTTGATTTACGGATTTAGTTTGAGTTCAGGTGTTATGGTATGCCTCTGACCGTTCTTTACATTTTTGTTTTCCTTTTGTGTTGAATAAATGCTAATAAGAAAAGCTTTTGACATCTATGTACGAGCTTCTTCCAGAAGCAATGGAGAACTTAGTGACTTCAGAATCTTTATTTGAAAAAGAAACACCATCTGGTTTAGTACTGATGGCTTCCTATGTTCTTGGAGTAGCTATATTTGCTGTTTTGAATGGAATCATTCATGCGGCAACTACTCGAAGTGTTGTGCAATGTGCTCATGAGAATCTTGATGATGGACATGGACATGGACATAGTCATGGACATAGTCACTCACATCAAGAAAAAAACTTACATTCTCATTCACACACACACTCACACTCACATTCAGAATCTAGTTCTAATACCGACGAAATCTATGAATCCGCGGAAAACGAGTTATCTGCCACAGTAACTACCTATGGTTCAACAATCACAGATGAAACACCATTGATCCATAGAACTCGTTCAGACGAAGTTACTTCGCTTGACGAAGACCTCAGCGGATTCCAAAAAGACCTGTCTTCCTCTTCCTCCTCAACTGTAATGGTTGACAGTGAACTTCAAGCCGAATCTGCAACCGTCACTCCAAACTCAAACTTTGTCGACCTTTTAGCAATTGGACTTCAAACCTCTCTAGCCATCTCCCTTCACAAAATCCCCGAAGGATTCATTACATACATCACCACCTACGCCGACCCAGAACTTGGTCTTTCTGTTTTCATTGCTCTTGCAATTCACAATTTCATCGAGGGCTTCACCATTGCCTTCCCACTCTACTTGGCTCTTGGATCTCGATGGATGGCACTAGCAGCCGCTTTTGTATTGGGAGGATTATCGCAACCATTAGGTGCTTTAATCGCCTGGCTTTCATTCCGGAATTCTGAACCACCAAACGCTGATGAAGGTTCTGTTGTTTACGGTGTTATCTTTGGTGTTGTCGGTGGGTTTTTAACTATCATTGCCCTGCAAATGTTCGCTACCGCTGTTAACTTTAGTAAAAAGCCAAGCGTGTGCATTAATTGGGCATTCGCTGGTATAGTACTTGTTGGTATTGCAATGAGTTTGGGCGATGTTTAAATTACGGAAGATTATATTAAAATGTTCTTGGCTAATTCATGCTGGTGGGAATACAGTTCCTTTCAGTTGTTGGTGCATTAGAGGTGTGTTTTTTTGTTATGGGGTTGGATTGTTTCGAGTAGTCATCAGTTTACTTACGAGGTTACGAGAGTTTTAATATAGCTACGAATAGCATTTAAAAGCTGTAAAAGTGGTAACCATTCACCATCATGCTAAAGATGTTGAAATCTCAAACATCTTGTGTATTGTAGAATAAAACAAACTCCCACTGTGCTAATAACCTATATCACAACTCCCTTCCCGAAGTTTTAAGATAACCAGACAGACAACATAACTCCAACTTCAGGCGAAAATCACTCACTCATGCAAATTACCAAGTCATCATTACTGCAGCAAATAGATTGCAACCTTTCGCAATTAGTCACTGCGTCTCTAGCTCTTTGACATTTTGACTTACAAATTTGTTTGAAACCCTCAAAACGTGTTCTAAGCGGTACCCAAGACATCAGAGTAAGCAGTTTCTATAAGTAAACGTCAGTAACTTGTAATCATTGCTGCATCAATTCATCTTTACTTACCACCTCTTCTTGCTAAAGATTGCAAAGTTGTAATCAAAGCTTGATGCGTCAATCCAGGTAAACGATCTCTGTTCAAACCAAGCCACTCAATGGGAGGTGTAGCTTCCCCCATATCTTTTAATTGCGGCGTGGCTATCACAGGCGGCTGCAAAGGCACATAGGTGTATTTTTTGTTTAGTTGAACATCTTTGATCATCTTCTCAAGTTCCTCGCTGTCCATAAGATGCTTTTCAGATAACGGCTTCCCGTCAGTTTCAATCTGGTAAATCGCGTATGCTTTGGCATGCGTGTTCCACATTGAACGAATGAAATTGATTGATCCTAAATTCCAGCCAACTTCAACTCGTCCCTCAAAAACACTAGAAAACACAAACTCCACCAGAGTCATCTCATCAAGAGGTTGCCAAGTTGTCATTTCCACGCCAACGGAAGGAATTTTAATAATTGTACCTCCTTTTAGTTCATGGATAACCTTTGAAAAGTCTGAAATTGCAAGCTCTGCCAGTTGCATTTTCAATGGAGGTGCTGTTGACAGAGCAATCAAAAATTGGCCAAGTTTTAATTCAAGTAAACTTTTTAGTTTTCTATCTTCTTGATCAAGACTGAATCTGGCTAAAAAGTTAACTGCTTCCACTCTCAGAACTTCACGATCTGAGAGCGCACTTGGAAAGATATCAGCATTGAGAGCTCTGATTTGAACAGTCACGTTTGTAGCAAGCTGCATCCCTTTGAAATCCAGATCCTCCGCAGTAGATGACTCTTGAACAACCGCGGGCGCGTTTATCTTAAACCGCTCAGAATCTCGTAATACGGCTTGATAAGAGGATGCCCTATCTTGTTCAATGCGCTTGATAATTTTGAGAATTGCTTGAATATTTGTGGGCGCCATTACTGTCAAATAGACGCCAATTGAGTCGCAATCAGCCAGACAAATCAAAGTATCATTTCCTGAGGTGTTAGAACGTTGGTTCAGCATAGATACATGCACTGCAGAACCGGAAGCCATCAAGAACATGTGATAATCAAAAAGTAGTTTGGCTTCCAGACTTTCAATACCCGCTTTTGCCTCCACCAATGGAATTCCAAAGCTTCCATTAGGCATACGCTCCCATCGAATGGCTGACGTACCACAAATGTCCACAACGCTGAGATGACCTCCCAAACGACCTCCACAATCTGCAACAACACTGCATATACCAAAGGCGAGATGCTGCTCCCAGTCTGATGATTTATGTGAAGTAATCCAGATTTTATCCAGATTACAGGTAAGCTTTCCAAGAGACTGGCCAAGATCAACAATTCCCTCGAGGTCCACAAACTCAAAATCGACATTCCAAGGAAAGGCCTTAGTAGATGACACACGATGATACTTTTGGACTAAATGTTCCTCTCTTTTCCCAGTCACATTTCGGGTGGTATTTTCGACCATTAGCGAATGATCAGGAGTCCAGATATCTTGGAATAACAACAAGTCGTGACTTTGCTTAAGATTGAGATCAAACTCAACCTTTGCAACCTTACCTACAAAGGAGAGACCTGAATTTTTGTTGTGACTACCTGCCAGTACTGCCACAGCAACCTCGTTCACCCTGAGTTTTGCGCTTGACTCACGAGAATAAATATGTTGGAGAGAGGCTTTCATTCTGTGAAACTGAGTAGTGACGGCAAACAGTTTGGGCGTGTTCGGTTTGTGCGATGTGCTCACTGAACAGTAGGCACTCTTGAAAGATACAGAGGCCGCAACATTTGCAATTGGATTACAACTCAAAGTAAATTTCTGCTTCTCGATCCTCAGGCCAATATTCACTTCAATGTCTCCGAACACGTCAGACAAGGATCCGAAGTCCGACGGTTCTTCTTGTACAGATAATTCTGAAGCTGCCTCCAAAAACTGTTCTGATACCTCCTCGTCCATCGGATTCTCTTGCTGGCTTCGAAAATTGTCTTGAAAGTGATGAAGAATTTCCATTACCGCAGGCATGACTTTTGGCTCTAATTCATTTCTGGAAGATTTAATCACAATCTCTGAATCTAATAACCTTGAATTTAATGCTGCTGCGTAATCCGCCAAAACATTCACGCCAGGAACCTCAAGACTCCCCACAAATATATCGATAGGCAAAGCATCCACAGCAGAGCTTTGAGGCTGCTGTCCTCTGTCCAGAACTTGCTCTTCTGAATACTTCGCGTTGGTGTTTCCGTAGAGTTTAATAATCGCACCTGCAAAATCAGCTTTCACGTTGATTCCACTAAAAAGTACGTTTCCTTTTTTGGAGGACATCATCGTGTCATCAAGCGATCCATTAGCAACTGATGCATTGTGATGGGCAGCAACCCGGTCTTTGTATTCTTGAATTTTTTCAAGTGCCGTTAGAGATGTTTGAGAGAGAGAATTTGATATTGCCAAAATAGAGGTCACAACCTTTGGAATAACTTTGATCTCAATCGCCGAGCTCTCAATCATAAATCCTAGAGCGCGATTCGGACCATCCTGCTTTAGTGACACGCACATTGAAATCTTGGGCATTATGCTAGAGCTCTGTTTTGGCAGCGCTGGCGAGGATGTCGATAGTGCGGACACTGTTGAAACTTTTTCTTTGGCTACTATTGAGAACTGTTTCACCTCCATAGCAATAGTCCCTTTGCCTTCTGATGTTAGTTTCAGCTGATCAGCACCGATCGATAAGAAGAAATTCTCAGGACAATTCCCAAAATCGTCTGATACCCATTGGACAGCGCAATTTAAAAACTGAATTCTGATGAGAGCTTTGAAGATACCATCCCAAGTCTGAACTTCAGGACTTGCGAGTTCTGGTGATGGAAGCGGAGATGAGCGAGTGTCCGGCTCTTTCAAAATATTCTGAAGGTGAAATTCTGGAAGCTCAATACTCATCAACTGTTCTTCAAACTGACTCAGAAGTTCCACCATCAAGGTCGAGCTATACGGAGAGAGAGTCAGATCCCACCTAGAGCTATGAACTACTATAGCCTGACGTATAGCTGCCGTTTCTGCATTCAAAGTTTTCACAGAAAGCGTGAGATCTGTATCCAATATCCTAAACTTTCCGGTCTTGAAACTTTTATTAAGTAAGAAGATCTGTATTTTCGGGAGCAGTATTCGCAGTAGCAGTTTCGAAACTTTTTCAATAAGATGTTCTTCCGTCCTACCCAGACTAGTCCCATTCACTTTCGAAGCTGGAATAGAGCATCCTTCTGCATTTATCTCATCAATAGTCATTATGAGCTCTGAATTGAACGAAGCAGCTTTCAGTACTATTCCTCTGATAAATAAGGATCCTTGCAAATCAAGATATCGTGGAGGTCTTGCAGCTTCTATGGATCTATTGTGAGAAGCATCCGGAATGTACTGTCGCAATAAACCAGCAGTTTTGTTCCATTCCTTTTGAGCGATGAGAAGTTCTGTTTTTGTAACGTCGCCTGACAAAACACTAGCAAACGTAGGAAACGAAGAGGCGTCGAAATTAACAGTATCCAGATTCATCTTTATTTCAGCAGATCTCTGATAGGGAGTTGAATCCTCAATTCGGATGGTAGTTACGACATGGGGAAATTTCGTCGCGGTGATAAGAGTGTCGCGCGATTTTTTTCTTTGTCTAAACTCATATATCTGTTCACCAGCTTCAAATGCGACGGTTCGAATATCATTGACTACAGGCGTAGCTAAAATCTGAACCTCCGAGCCAGTAACATTGAATCGCAACGATGGAAGCATGTTGAGAATAATCTTATAGTTCTTAATGTCAATAGATATACCAATGATGTCACCAGGCGCTGGCCTGTTGTCAACTGTAGAAGTTAAAGCAGCAAGGGATTCGTTGCTAGACTTCACTTGTAAATCAGGTTCTTTGGATTCAGAATGGGAGAACAATTCGCACATCTGGCGAACTTCATCATTAATTACGTCCGTAATTACTTGAGATATTCCAATCGCGTCCTCTTGCATCTCCAGAATAACGTCAGCAACACGGAGATGAGAACGCGCAGATTGAGGTTGCATAAGACTAAAAACAGATACCCAGATGTCTGACTTTTGAATAGAAAATGACATCAACTGTTTGCTGCGGTTTGTTTTATTACTGAGTATGTCAAATTCCAAAGCTGTTGCTCGTAATAAAATTGATGACACGGAGTCAGGGGAGATCTGATTTGGCAAAGTTTTCGACAGATTAGCGATAATGCTTGACTCAATATTATGACCCGCGTACTGCACCAGAAAATTTTTGCTGTGCAATACGCTTATAGCTGAGTTGAGGTTAAGAATAAGATGGACACGAATTGCACAAGATTCATTCTTTATAGATCCTGCAGGTACTATAACTGACGATGGAGCACGACGCAACGGTTTAGGACTCGCTTCCTGGAACTCAGGAAGCCGTTTTTTAAGCACCTCTGTAACGTCTTCGTAAAGTGTAACAGAACTCCAGATCAAAATGATTCGTATTTCCTCGCAACCAATAGACAAAGAGAGTGTGCGAACGTCTGGAGGTTTCTCAAAATTTATAATATCCTGGGAAGAAGAGTGAGGAATATCTTGCATGAAAACTGTTTCACTTCGTTCGGGCTCCGCCAGAGTCATGCTTAAAGTGAAGAATGATATTTGAAGATAGTCTTCATGCTCTGTCCCATTTGCAATGTAGAAAGTGATAGACTCCATATCAATAAATATTTGTTGTAGGGCTGGCGAAATTTTAAACAGTTTTGTTTCGCCGTCAAAAACATGATTGAAAATGTAGCAAGTACGAATATCAATCATCTCCCAGTTACGCCAATTCAACAGAACATTAATGGTTTTTTCCTTCGCATCAGAAGGAGGGATAATATCATACTGCAAGTCGTTTGCAATGTCTCTACTAATGTCTGGAGGCAAAGCTCGAGCAATATGCCGGAGCCGAGATATTAATTTCCAGCTATCATGACTGCGAATGTGATCGCTGGAAGATCTAAGAATATAAGCAGGTCGACTTAGAAATGCAGGATCATGTGCTATTTCGTATACAGCGCTTGACACAGCAGTGAGGTAGACTATATTCTTGGTCCTGTTCTGCTTGCGAGTCGATATAACTGACAACTTCTCAGAAATAGGAAGTAAGGGATTCACAATATCCAACACAGTATGAACAATCCACTTCATCTTTTGACTGATTGCCATAAAACCAATAGACTGAATTTTTATTGAAGAAACTTCCTGTACATGCCCACTTCGATTCCACGCTTCTATCATCTCAATCTTTAACTCAAGCGGAGCAGATCCGTTCTCATCATAATCCGATGGGGTATTCACAAGTCCCAGATTCATCTGATCAAAAGTAAAACAAAAACTGGATTCTCTTTGTACAGGATTTCGACGCATTATTCCGTCATTAACACTTTTATCGCTCAAACGAAAAGTCAGTGTAATGCATTTCACCTCCAGCTGGATATAGTTTTTCAGAACTAGTTTTGGCGGTATCATCGTATAGTCTGAAAGTTTGTTCTCAATTTGTCCATAGCGTATGCGCATTCCTGGAACAAGAACACGAAGGCTCAAAACTGAATTGATTGTTTTCAAGTTACTTTCCAATCTATCGATCACGTCAATTTGTAGCTTATCGTAGATTTCAGCTGGCTCCTACACAAATAGGTTAGTGATTCTTGATGCCGAATACCCAAAAGACTCCAGAATAGTCTGACGTACAGGCCTGCTTAATGAATCTAAAAATTCAACCAGAGTCTCAACTCCTCCTGCTGATAAAAACCCGTCAACTCCTCCACGAAACTCAATTACGTACGCATCACAGGATGCTTCGGAGTTGTCAAGAGGCTTCTCAATTCCACCTTCATTTTGATATCCAATTCCCTCAGTACCATAATATTTTCTGTCAAAGCCATCTCGGACTGCATGTAAATCCTTCAAATCGTTAGATATCATCAGTCAGTTATAAATCATAATTACTCACCTTGAAAGCTGATATACAAGAATAAGGAGGCATAAAGGTACTACGGAATTGACTTTTCTGCTGGTTCATTGCACTGCGACATGTTAAAACAAAGTTTTCTGTTATAAATTTGAGTCAATGAGAGTGCCCGTCTGTGAAATAAAGTAATGGCTTACCCATATAAGCCTGACCGTGTTTGAAATCACACTTCGGCGTCCGAGTATTGTAATGTATAACCGATCTAGTAAGTCAGCTGATTGCTCTCAAACATATTTGGAAAGGCATACCCATTAGTTGATGTGCTACTACTGTCACTATGCGAGTTCAACCCTCTTGAGTCACCTGAGTAATAATGATCGTGATGCTTCATTATGGAAGGTAGTCCAGGAAGCGGCAAAGTAAGTTTCAGATTTTTTATCAAGCTGGATACATGCTCCGACTGAACTCGATCGGAAGTGTGAGGTTCAAGTTCAGGAATAAGGAAAAAAGGTGCTCGATTAAAAGCCTCATCTTCGGTTCTAATGTGTTCTTGTTGCAATCGTCTCCTTTCCTCGGCGTTCTTTTTCCTATCAAAGTTTGTGATGTACAGAGAAGTGCCGAAATATCCCAAGACATCACTTTTGGATCCATCTTCATGCATCTTTCCACGAAGCAAAACACTTATGTCAGGTAAATTGACAGATATCTTCGAGTTGTAACTACTTGATGCCAGATCGTTGAGTTGAAGCCTAATGTCAGCAGTAATCAGCTCTAGGGTAGACATTTCGGTGTGGCACAAGGCCCGTAGTGATGGAATTTTCACTCTTAATAGCGTAACATCGAACAAAGGAACTTCTTCCACTATGAGTGAATTCTCTTTGTCTGAAAAGGTATGACTGAATGCTGAAATAGCACTTCCAAGCGACTCGTATAAATCCGGAGAACCTTCAGTGAACACGAGTCCAAGATCAAAATCCCAATTGCAAACGTAGGTTGGTTCCGAAAAAGGTAAGCCAAACATTCGATGACCGTATATGGAGATACCTAGACTATGGTCAGGCTATAACAAGCATACCAGGAAAATGAAAAATACCATCAATAAATAGCTCTGGTTTCCGATCCTCTTCGCTGGAATATGATTTTAAAACATCCTCTGTCGGTTTAGTGACAGCAAACCCTCTAATTGGACTGATATCAATTTGCAGATCTGAGATTTTATTAGTATAACTTGAAGAGTCCGCGTAGAATCATACACATTACCCATATAAAAATTTGTAAAGCGCATGTCAACGTCAAACTGATCAAAATATAGCCGATAATGCTTCTCGCTAGAATATATAAATTTTGGGAGAATTAGGCAACCTGAGTCCAATTTAAACGAAATCAAAACGTCAGTTGAATTTTCCATAACTTTCGGTAGATCTGAAACATTAGATTTCGACTTTTCTTGAGTATCAGACTCAACAGCCAGATCATTGTCGCTACTTCTATCCAAGTCGCCATACTCAAACGTGGATGTAGAGTTTGCTCTATTGAACTCATCGAGAGTCTGAAAATGGACGTTATCACCAAAATAATTTTCACGAACTTTCATGAGATAACGAATCAGGAACCCATAAGCAATTAGACTGATATCTCGCGTTGAGATATTCATGACCAGAGTGTCGATTGGAATAGATTGCTGTGATATGGCGTATGTATACGAACCGTCGAGATCCAGATCAGCTATTATCCCAAGGTGTTTAGAAGTCAAAAAACTAGCGTAAGTATTCCAGCCTGGTGGCTGAAGGACTAAATCCACCGTTTCGCCCTGACGGTTTCGATTAGAAAGGTTCAGAAATTAAAAAACTCAAAATTATTCATACTAATACTCTGTAAGTCACTGTATTTTCGACTGGACAAATTTGAGTCAATGGAACGTCAACCTGTGCCAACAACTTCGGACTGATAAATGTGAGAAATATGTTGTCTTCGAAGTCAGTGGGATTACTAATAATATTAGCATCGTTCACATTCAAATGCAACTTTAAATCCAATAGAGTAAGGTTCAAAATGTAGTGCTGAGGAACAAAGTATCTGTAAGGTGTTCCTGGGCCAGATGTAAAATCGGACACCATGTCGCTAAAGAGAGTAACATGCTCTCTAAGAAAAAAAGCGTTGAGTCCTAGAGCTTCACAGTCAAATACCCAATTCTGCTGGCCATTCCATTTGAGAGCCGATTTAAGATCTCCGTTAATCTAAATCATGTTATAGTTAATATCATTCTTCTGTATCTTCCAGTTGACCTACAGTAAGCTTCTTTGAGGATAACAAAATATCATGATTGACACTAGTTCTCATGTCCAATCCACAAAATTCCATGGATACATAATGTGGCCATCCATTAGGTGACGCAACAAGAGCAGTAGAGTATGTAATTGTGGACACCTCAGACGTCTTCATTTCCAACCAACCATACGACCGAATTTCGTTAGCCGCTGCGTCAAGCTTGACTAGTTCTTTGTATTTTGCGTCTTTACTTGGTTCTCGAATGGGAACTCTAAATATTGTCGAGTCATCAAATTCGATGTATATTTTCATTTCTGTCGCAATTCTTTGATCTCCTGGTTGCAGTCTGTTGTGAGGTACACTGTCAACGTGAGGCGATGGAAAGAAGTTGGTAAAGAAAAATGCACGCTGCCTGTCGGCCCATGGTCCATATTGAATTGTCCCACCAATAACATTTAAAGTAACGCCCCATTCAGGAGGATAACCTCCTACGCCAATGTCTATACTTTCGTTGTATTCAGGAGGTAATGAATCCGGTTTTTCTGGTACCACTCCTGCCAAATCGTAATAAAAATTAAGGCGTATACTTTTGGCATCCAAAACCGAAGAGCATTTGGCATATTCGTCAGATTGCTCTTGATCATCTGAGACAAAATCATCCTCATTTTCAATGTAACGTGCCAAACCCTGCCAGTCTTTTCTCTCTTCGGCTTTATGCTTTGCAGCAGTATATGTTCTTCGATTCACTAGAAATGAAAAAAAATCAAACAAACTCTGTGTCTTGCTGGCTTTGTCTCGAAGAAGACTCTTAATCTGTTCATTGTTGTCGAGATGCGAAGAATCTGAACCAGCTTTGTAGTCCATATTAGCCTTTAATTGTATCACGGGCTGCTGAAAATCGAAGTCATAGGACATCTTATAGTGGTCAAAAGACGATCGAGCAGGCAAAGCGTCCAAAGATCCTGTTGCATTTTTGAAATGGTATATCATAATTGTTGGTGTCGTTCGATTTCCTACAACCATAGCACCCTTGTCGCACACAATCTCCACCGGAAGCATCTGTAAGAACAATGATTTTTTTGGCTGACATGGATCATGAAATTTAGGTAGAGAATCTTTAATAAAAGTGTCACTCGATCTTTCAACCGATTCAATAGCACTTTCCTTTTGCTCAATATAAGGAGAATCAGATCCGCTGTCATGCATCGGGGAGGAAGCATATGTTGTTGAATTTTCGCTTCCACTAGCGCTGTTATGTTGTTGACTGGTAACCTGATGTGATATTTTCTCATCCTCAAAAGCGAATCTACTATCACTAGAAGACGAGTCAGAGCTTCGCCTAGATTCAGTATCTTCCTTGCATGCAGCGGCAGTTTCTTGCTCCTGCAATGCAGCTTCATAGGCTGGAGTCCGATTGTAAACAAACCATTCCAAACCCTCAATATAGAGTAAAAATCTTGGTGGTAATGAAGCATTCTTAGTATTGCGCTCTGGATCATTAAATAAACCGCATGTACGCGTTCTGTTCAACCAATAACGCCATGTGAAGTGTCCTTGAACCGCAAATATAGTTTCATTTGTCCCAATGTATCTGACATCTTTAAAAAAAATACGACCTCCTAAAAATGAGACCTGTATGGATCTAATGTCGACAAACACTTTATATTTATGCCATGTGTACCAACGGACGGAGAGAGATAAAAGTGTGCCAACTACACGATTAAAGTAAAAAAGAACGAAGATAACTGCAATTCCAACAACAATCAGTTCAACCAAAAACACCCAGCTAAATCCGATTGAAGAACGAAGCGGAACCGCTGCAAATTCAGAACTGGAATCAAGCATTGTTGATTTAATGATTGCCGGTCAGTGTATATCTAAAGTACGTTCTCCATGAAATTATGTTCAATAACAATCAGTCATCATCAAACTAAACATTTTAACCCTTTAACTATCTTTCTATATCCTCTAATCGTTCGAACAGAGAAATCTAAGCTTTATAAAGAATTCTGTGGTCATGGAGATAGACATCAATGACGAGTTCCTAGTTACTTTCACGTGACACTGACTCCCAGTACAAAAGGTTCTTTGCCCTGAATTTTTCTGCTTTCATTTTTTACACCTCCACACTCGATAATTTTTCCTTCTATACTTTGGAGATTCATGCTTGCCATAATAACTTTGAAGCTATGATTTTGTGGCTTGTTGTATTATTTTGCTAATCAATGGTAAGTTCCATCGTGTTTTCTACTTACTTTTTCCAATCGTGTTGTTTTGTATGATGATCATGGTTCTATTGGACCAATGCTACTTTAAACCCAGCTCTTCGAGATATTTATCTATGAGACAAATCCTTTTTCTGATACATGATTTATTAGGTTGGAGAAAACACTGCGATGAAAAATTTGCTAACAGTTGTCTCTATAGTAGGTCAAATACTTCTTTTAATGAATCAATACAGTAATTAGAATGTACTCAATAAAATTTTCTTTTAATTTCATCACCGCTTCAATTTCAACAGCTTAATCCTTTAGATTTACAGTGGAAGGTATTAAATTTGGTTTGAAAAGCATGTTACTACGACAATAACACGTACTATAGAATATTCAATCGCCATAAGTTTAATTCTTTCCGGCGCCAGCCTAAACCAAATTGTTAGATTATGCTGCTTGCATTTCGAGAAATAGCAATGAAAGGAAAATCTTACTCTGAAGTAAATGATATCACCGTCCTCGACAACATACTCTTTGCCCTTCTGAAGAAGCTTGCCCTTAGCTTTGACATTGGCTTCATCTCCAAGCTCCTTCAAGTCATCGAACTTAGTAACTTGAGCGAGAATGAAAGTGTTCATAAGATCTTTTATTATCAGTTAGTAAAAAAGTTTGGTAGGTCTCAAAACTATGTATATACCTGTGTGGATGACACCTGCAGCCTGAGGGGCCTTGGTGCCTTTTCTGATAGTCCACTCACGAACCTCATCCGGACCAGAAGTGAAAAATGATATAAGGTTGAGAGCACTACGCATGGTAGTGATGATTTTGGGTAGAATGCTAACAGCTCCAACGCGCTTGCACTCCTCCTCAATCTCCTCTTCAGTCTCGAACTCAGTAAGACGCTCCTCAAATGAAACACTTAGGGGAATGATAACGTCACCCGGGGAGTTCTCATCAATCCACTCCTTGATGGCGAGCAAATGCTTATTTTTCTTTCGGATAAAGTCGCGTTCAGACAAGTTGACCAAATAGATACACGGTTTAGCAGTAAGCAATAACATCTGGTTGATAACCTCAACCTCTCTGCTTCCCCAATTGCCCTTCGCAACACGCTTTCCGTCTTCCAACCAAGCAAGGATTTTTTGAATAATAGCAACTTCCTCCTTAGCGGCCTTGACCTCGAGAGACTGACCTCCACGTTTCGCAAGTTTCTCAACACCTTCAAGGAACTTGGTAGCAAATTCGATATCCTTCAATCTCAATTCATCGAGAATGATCTGTAAATCACGGACAGGATTGACGTCACCTTCAACGTGAATAATTTCAGCATCGTCGAAGCAGCGAACGACTTGGTAAATTGCATCCACAGCACGAATATGGGACAAGAAAGAGTTACCAAGACCCTCTCCAGTAGAAGCGCCCTTAGTCAATCCAGCAATATCAAAAACAGTGATGTTGGCTGGAACCTTGGAAGCAGGCTTGTACTGCTCACAAAGCCACTCGAATCGCGGAGATGGAACAATAACTCGAGCCTCTTCGGGCTCAATAGTAGCATAAGGGTAATTGGCAGGCTAAAAAATCAGTCTTTGATACAGAATAAAGCTTGCAAGACTTACATTTCCGAGGTTCGACTTCGTGAGTGCCTGGAAAAAAGTTGATTTTCCGACCTGAATTATTGTTAAAACCTACTCCTTATAATATTAATCCATCGGAAAAATTGCATACGTTTGCCAAACCAACGATACCACTCTAGACAATTTCGGTTAGATTACAGTAATTGTTAAATTCGTGATCCATTGAACAAACCTTCAAGTTGTTTCCAGGTCTGCCGAGAAGAATCTTCTCTTCCTTAACAGCTTTCTTAGGAGGCATTTTTGACTTTTTCTTTTTCGAGGCGTAAGATCGAGTGAAAAAAAGAGAAGTCTCGAGAAGACCACTTAAACTATTGCGAGGTGAATAAACTTGATAGAGTGCACGCGCAAACGAAGAACCGAACGGCGGCAGTCCAAAAGTTCGAGCAGACCGATTAATCGTGACTAAGTGTCTTATGCGTTGCGAAGCTCTGCAAAATAAAAGAAAATCTCCTTTACTTTCAGAAGAACTTTCAAACGGTTGATTTAAGAAGTTACTTATTAGCAAGATGGTAAAAATTTATGGTGTGAATGTTTACTTTCTGCGGGATTTGTACTGATGCGCGAGGAAAGTTTGTAGCGAGACTAAATTACCTTGTCAACCGATAAATACTTCTTGTGTTTCCAGACTTTTTCTTGTAGCAATTGATCAAAAGAAAGCAGTCGTTACGAAAGCAAAAATGAATCTTTGTTTCAGACGTGCATTCAGCGCGACCGCTACGCGGGCACAAGATCTATTACCTAAACTTAGCATTGGCTTTGTTCCTGAGCACTTCTCCACACCGATGTTTCTTGCAAAACAAAACAACTATTACGAAGATGCTGGTGTCTCCCCAGAATTTTTCCCTTATGTTTCTGGCACTGGTCATATGATTGAGGCCTTGAAGAATGGAGATATTGGTAGGATTGAAATCGACTGTTCTTGGAGATAAGCTAATGTTATCATCAGATGTCGCTGTTGGATTAACCGAGGGCTTCGTCGCGGGTTTGGGAAAAGGTCAAGACTGGTTTCAGATAGTCGGCAACTATGTGAAGTCTCCTTTATGTAAGCAACAGTTGATATTAATTTTACCATGATGCTAAAATTTCAGGCTGGGCTATAAGTAGCGGTATAAAAAGAGATGACATTAACTCGGTTGCCGATCTACGTGGAGGAAAAATCGGAATCAGTCGGATAGGAAGGTAAATTGAGTATTTTCAAAAAGACTGTTGTCTTATCTCACAAATACATAGTGGATCTTATGTAATGCCTTTTGTACTAGCAAAGCAAGAAGGCTGGACAGAGTCGTTCGATTTCAAAATACTAACCAATTTCAAAAACTTGCGAGACGGCGTGAATGACAAAACTGCTGATGCCTTCATGTGGGAGTTATTCACCTCAAAAAGATATTATGACAATAAAGAGATCAAATACGTCGACCGTATCTATACTCCGTAAGTCTTGTATTCGTCTGATGAAAATTCCAATCATGCGACTAATGAAATGCAGATGGCCGTCTTGGACAGTAGCTGCTCGCAGCGAGATTATTGCTAAAGAGCCGAAAACAGAGGGAATTGCTAAGTTCTTTTCGGCGGTGAACCGAGGAATTGAATATTTCCAATCTCATCCTGACGAAGCGGTTAAGTTTATCGCAACTAACTTAGACTATACAGAGGCCGATGCCAGAGAATGGCTGAAAACTGTTGAGTTTGTGGACGACATAGCAAAGGTCGACCAAGAGACAATTGTCAACAATACCGTCGAAATTCTTAAAAGTGCGGGAGTAATTGAGCAAGAAGATCTCAAGACGGACAAGTTTGTCTACAGTATTCGAAGCCTGTGAATCAAAAAATGAAATGGTGGCGGTAGATCAAGCCACCAACACGATACCAGAATCGAACGTTGGCTTTTCACATCTCGCTTGTCGCAAACTTGCTGCAGTGACACAGGGTTTTTTTTGCCTGCGTGAAAAACCGTTAGTTGTTAAGGTTCAAAACTCTATATTGTCAAATTATAGCGACGTATCCTGTTTTGGCTGCGATTGCTTGCAGTAATTCTTCAAAAGTACATTAAAATGAATGGTTTCTTCATACGACTTAGATCTATATAATAAAATGGTGATAGAGCTATAGCATTCAAATTCAAGCCTAAAATTTGTAGTTTTAAGTAGCAACAGTTCTATTACTACTATCATATTCCAGGTGCGCTTCATGATTTAAGGCGCAAATTAGAAATTATAACAATAACTGTTTTTTTTTTGGCCAAATGATAAGCGTGTTTGCAACATATTTATTAAAGGCAATGATTGATTGTTCTTGAAGCCGCTAGACACGCTTTCTACTTACCAAGTCGAGCGATCGTGGCACAGCAGCTCCAAAGGGGGCGTATTATAATAAACTTTTTAATTGTTTTTTTATATGAAAACTTTAAATGATAGTCCCAATTCCTGTTTGTGCTCGCGGCTAGGCCGGATCAACATTGCTATTGTTGTTCAAGATTTGTGCGCACGTTCTGAAAGAAAGGCATAGCAGAAGCTCTCTTTTCTTCACTTCAGAGGACATCAGAAAATAATATGCAGTAACTTTTTGACGTTATTCATCAATTCTAAAGCTATAGATCGTTCATGCAATGGATTTCGCTGTAATTGACCACCCAAACTAATCTGAATAGCTTGTCCGCAAAATCTAAAGTTGAATCTCCTTATGACAAAGTTTCTGAATGCAAAATTGTATTTGTAGAATGTTACATGCGGGATTTGCTGCTCGCGATGAGTTGCCGGTCCGGATTCTTTTGTGGGACAAATGTATAAAACATCCAGACAAGCGTGCGTTTATCCTCCAAAATTCTCGCTACTTTTATACAAATTAGTGCTTTAACTAATTGGTCTGGTTTTTGTTTATTTAGTTAAACTACCTACTGGTTGAAGTATTTCCGTTGTAAATCTTTTCCGGAGCATGATCGGTCTCGTTCAGAGACCACGGAATAGAGCTAGGAGTTGGCGGCCGCAAATCTTGCGGCGCCGTGTCTGGTCCCGACCCGCTTACACAAATAAAGCGTAAAATGGTGATTGTGGCATAACTTTATCTTACACCTGTCCTAATTTGCCACAACTACACAAACGGCATAGGCACCGGAAGGGATTCGGAGCATCGCAGGATGGCTTTTGCGCAGACGGTCATTGTGGCTCTTTTTCCCGTCCTAGACGCCCTGATCGCTATCGACCGCATCAAGACCATTGAGCGACGGGTGTAGCTTCAAAAATATCAATTGAGGTGGGATATGATCAGAGAACACGCCAGATGCATTTCTGAGAACGCATAGTCATGGGACCGGACGGATAAGGCTTGGGCGCGGTGACGTCAGGCCCAGACAATAGGTAGCTGCAGCGGCGCGATGAGGTCGTCGCCAAACTTGGCTTAGGCGCGTCCGCCTCCGAAGTTAGCGCCGCGCAGAGAGATTTGGAAGCCGTCGAGCGCTCCGGGCCGTTTCCTATAAATAAAGGCTCTACTCCTGCTCGTACGAATTTTTATTGTCTTATTCTATCACGCACATCAAGTCTACTTCGCTTGTATATTTGTTTATATCTGATTTATCGAACACTACTCTCTCCCCCCAACATCAATCCTATCACATTAAGCGACTCGCTTTGCATAATACAACAATGGCCGATCAGGACGATCAAAATTCATCGAGCTCGTCTACATACATTGACGAAAATCAGCATCCTAATGTCGGTGCCACAGTCGCGAAGGACTTTGTTCCTAAGACCTCAGCTGAGCGCCCTCGAGCGGATGTCACCTTTCCGTTCGACACTGTCAATGTAGCTCAGGCGCAATTCCCACAAGAATACGAAACCGAGACCGCTACGGGACTAGTCCCAATCAAGACGGTGGAAGACGAAGCCCTACGTTCCACAAACACGGCACGCATGTATCGCACCGAAACCGTCCAATCGCTCGCTAGCGCACTCTCGCGTACCGCTACCACGGACGTCAACTTTCCCTTCGCCACAGAACGATCTGAGCGTGCCGAGTTTCCCGACGAATACACGGCTGAGACCGCGACTGGTCTCGTTCCGCAGTCTACTATTCAATCATATCGTGGCCGTCGCCCAACAATCCCAGGTGAAATTCCTGAAGAAAATGAGAAAGGTGAACCAGAAGTCGAATACGTTACTTTCTTAATTGGAGATAAAGAAAATCCAATGGTGCGTCAATTGTCTCAGATAAAACTTTATTTGATAGTAAAGTCTATCACGCCGGTTGATCATTAGCTAACTTTAATCTTTCTAGAATTGGTCCACAGCGTACAAATGGTACGTGACACTTATGGTGTCTGTGCTCGTTATTGCCGTTGCTTTCGGTTCGTCATGCGTTACTGGTGGTCTTATTCTCGTCCAAGACAAATACGATGTTTCTCTTGAAGTTGCTATTCTTACTTGCTCAATCATGGTCATTGGCTTTGCAGTCGGCCCTCTTGCTTGGTCCCCGCTTTCGGAACAGTTCGGTAGACGCCCAATTTACATTATTTCGCTTACGCTCTACGTCATCATGAACATTCCCTGTGCCCTGTCTCCTAACATTGGTGGTTTACTTGCTGCTCGGTTCCTTTGCGGTGTCTTTTCTAGCTCTGGACTAGTGTTAGCTGGTGGTTCAATTGCTGATATCTGGCCTATGGAACATCGTGGTAACGCAATTGCGTATTTCGCAGCCGCTCCATACTGTGGGCCTGTTTTTGGTCCTTTGGTTTGCGGATGGATTCATATTGGTTCAAACAGACTGGATCTTATCTTTTGGGTCAACATGGCTTTTGCTGGAGTTGTGTCAATTATCATCTGTTTGATTCCAGAAACCTATGCTCCTGCTATTTTGAAATCTCGTGCGAAGAAGTTGAGACGTGAAACTGGTAACCCCAACATCATGACAGAACAGGAGAGATTAAAGGCACCTCTTTCCGAGGTTATCAAAACCGTTTTGATCAAACCTATCAATCTTATCATGACTGAACCTGTTTTGGATCTGATGAACGTGTACATCGTTCTTATCTACTCACTTTTGTACGCTTTCTTCTTTGCTTATCCTGTTATTTTCACCGAACTCCACAACTACAATGATGGTATCATTGGTCTCATGTTTATTCCTATTTTGATGGGTGCTATGTTTGCTCTTGTGACCACCCCATTTTTGGAGAAAATGTACACAAAGACCATTTCCAGACGTACTCCTACTCCTGAGGATCGTCTAGTCGGAGCTATGATTGGTGCACCATTTGTTCCTATTGCATTGTTCATTCTTGGAGCAACTTCATATCGACATATCATCTGGGTTGGACCTGCTTCGTCAGGTATGGCCTTCGGATATGGCATGGTTTTGATTTACTTTTCTGTGAATAACTACATCATTGATTCATATGAATCTTGCGCCGCTTCTGCTCTTGCTGCCAAGGTTTTCACGCGTTCTGCTGGCGGTGCTGCGTTTCCCTTGTTCACAACTCAGATGTACCACAGACTTGGCTTACAGTGGGCTAGTTGGTTATTAGCCTTCATCAGTCTTGCTATGGTCGTCATTCCATTTGGCTTCTACAAGTACGGCGCGCATTTGCGTTCCATCTGGGGTAACAGCTCCCAGTATTCTCTCGACGCTAAGCGTGGTTAGAAAATTTTAGACTGGATGCTTGCCATCACAACAGTTTCTAGAGTTTACATTATTACATTGCATACGTTTTTATGTTATTATTAACGACGGTCATCTGCATACTTTCAACACATTTTAATATTGGGTTTTTCTTTTCATGTAATTTAATCTTATAAAATTGAAGGGGTTTATGGGTTTTGGGTTTTCAGTAAAATATTAATACTTTTGTTTATATATGAACTTAAAGAAGAACGTGATATACAAATATCATATTAGTTTCAATAAAAAATTATTCAATTGATTAAAGAAATTGTATATTTGAATATTGTTTACAAAACATTATCGACGGCGTTCCCATATCTTAAAATAATTAGTGAGCAAGATATTTCATTTTGCGAAAACCGCAAACATACCTGAATATAACTTTCGCTCAAAAACAAAATTTCTCGACGAATGCTCTCAACATACAGATCCTGTATTTTTAACCATTCGTCTCGAGTTTTGTCTTTCACTTGAACACTGTATACGTGTTTTCCTTCTACGCTTTCATGAGTGACGTTTGCTACTAAATCGTACAAAACCGGCTCTGTAGCGCCTTCGATATCTGCAAATTAAACTTGTTAAAACGTTTCAAAAAATAGATAAAATATTACTTGAAGGTCTTACATGGTGCCATATCCAACGCAATAGAGTTAAATGTAACAACTGTGTGGTTAATCTCCTCAACCAGATTGTTCTTCATCATTCGCTTAATATGAAAAATCATGAACGGAGGAGGATCGATAATCTTATACCGTTTTCTATGACCAGTAAGTTCATGAGTTGTGACTCCATCATATTTGCTTAATATTGATTGAATAGAAACTTGAGGAATCATGTTTTTATCGGCTTCATCTTGAAATAATGGTGCTGGCGGTAGATCGAGAGAGAGAAACATAAACGGCATTTCTGTAGACTGAATTTGAGTATCTGTTTCAAATCTTAATCTGTCACCAGCATCAGCGTGAACAGTAATTCTCTGTGACTCGATTTTAATCTTTCCTTGAAAAATTTTCTGTATGAAACTTGACCTGTATTTGGTTTTAGAGCCTCCCAACGCTATGTGAAGGTTGTTCAGAAACCAACTTAAGAAGTCAAAAGGATCAGCCTGCTCTGTGATTTTATATCGTTTTTTTGAGATCGCACTTACGTGCTGTAAAAGCTCGTGTGGTGAGACGTGGCCTTTAAATGCGTGAGGGTTCCATAGTTTTCGAATCAATATGCTTAGTCTTTGAACTAATTCTGGTTTTGATTCGAAATTCTCCAGCATAAAAAAATTTCTTAATGGACCAACATGTGCTAAACTCTGAACAATTACATTCAGATAATCATTTTGCTTGATATTATTCATTCCCACAAACCCGGGTCGATACGGTTTATGATTTAAATCGTACTCTTCACGTGGTATTTTGTCAATCTTTGCAATATCAGATTTAATGAATGTAGGATTAACAACGTATTTGATATCGTCAAGCGTAGCTGATTGAACTTCATATGATTCGGGTAAAATATAAACTTTGAGTGTTTGAAGATTGATGAAAACATGATGATCCTCGTCCACACTATGTAAATACGCGAATGAAGATTTACCCCGACCTAATGAGAACTGTCAGAGTTCTTTTCATAAATGGTTGAAAAGAGTGCTAATCTAACCTTGGAAGTACTTTCCACACACCAAACAGGCGTAGACGTTAACGTTCGATAAAGAAACAGAGCATAGCTTTTCGAAATCGAAATCAAGCCGTTTTCGGTCAATCTGCATATAGTTAGTCAAATTGATCATTATTAACTTCAAAGTGCCTTACGGTTTCCAAATATAGATCACCCATGTTGGCTTCATTCCCAGAGTCAAATGAATCAACTTCATTCTCATCGTTATAGTCGTCCTCGCTATCTTCATTTGTCTGATTTTTCACAGTTTTCACGTCTCCGTTTTTTGGGTGTTCATGTTCAGTAATATCTTCGCTGATATGTACTCTTTTTCTTGCCGGTTCAACGCTACCGGTGTCGTTATTGTCAATTATGTTTTTATTTTGTGCGTCGTTATTCTCATGTTGATCTGGCGCTGAAGACGACGACACGCTGCGTTTCGACATATTTCTATCTGATTCGAGTTCAAATGGAGTCAATAAAAACACACCTCTCTGTACTCAATGTCTTTGTCCCAATATATACATCTATAATTCCCTAATGAATATTTGAACGCGCCTACAGCGATTTCAAGACTCTTCGCGCGGCGCAGGTTCAATAAACTCTAAATTGCGTGTGATTACTTAATGAGTTACTAACATTATACATGGGTTAGGTTACTACTTTTATTTTCGTGTTTTCAACTTCGTGAATTCACAGCCCTTTCGTCATATAGGATAGCTTTATTTGATTTGCCCGGCGATCAATTCCGATAAATACACAAGATGAAGTTGCCTAGTATGAGCGCTTCAGCCGAGGCTGTTTTCCGCAGTCTTCCGGAGCAATTATCCAAATTCTTTCTCAAGTATCCTCCTCGACAGCTGAAAGAATATGCCACAAAGCCTGTTGCGTTTACAAATCCATCAATGAACCCGTTTTTACCAGCATTTAATCCTACAACGAACAAGCATCGTGCAGCGGTTTACTCAATGAGAGAACAAAGTGATTTATTCAAGTTAGCGCGAGACCATGGTTTAGAGACTTTATTACCGGAGATGAAGAAGAAGTTTGGTTTGGAGAAACAGGCAGAGAAGAAGACTATGAAGGGCGTCCGTCGGCCAAAGGGTGCCAAGTACGACAGAGAGAAGAAAACAAGGTATGAGTGGCTCTGGAATTCACATATGGGATTGTGCATGAAGAAGACAAAACAATACGTCTTAGTCTTGGACGGTATATGAAGGTAGAATGTATCTGATACTAACGATGAATAGATTGGCGAAGCGTGCTGAAGCCATTGAAAAGGCGGATGAAATCATTGCAAGCGCCAGAGGTGTAAGTAGATGGATTTGTATATTTGGAGAGTATCGGTTTTCTAATAATTATTCACAATCTAGAAACGGTATGCCAGAAAGATGGCAGCGAAGAAACCTTATCCCAAACACTTATTTTAAACTGTTTAGTAATGATACGTTGGGTTTGAGGTCGGTGTATGTTTAATGGTGTGAGAAAGTTGACCTCGGTCTGTAACGAATGCAGAGCAGAATATAATGTAAATAATATGAGCGTCAATGTGAATACTTTTGAATTTTTCCACTTTCTTTCTTCACTTTTTTCTTTTTTTCTCCTTTTTCTCTTATGTCCGCTTTTCCGTTTTCTTGTTCAGTTTTTTTCTTCGGTTTTTCTCTTTTGAGTTTTTCACCTGTTCGGTTACCAGTTACATCAAGATGATTCAAATCTCGCAATTCGCCGATGCAAAAGAAAAACATGTGGGTCCGGATGTTAGTCCACCGGCAGTCAAAGTCAACACGAGGACGCCTGCTGGTTGGAAAAAGGCACAAGCCAGTTTTATTGTACTCTACTTACTATACAGTGATACACGCAGTACCAGATGCGACTAGATGTTAATTCTTCTTGCGATTATCACTACTGTTTAATGGAACCGACAGATGTACACTACAGATTGCAATATATAGATAGCGTTATCTACTGACTTGCGGGCTGTATCTGAGTTGCATAATGGGCGGAGAGCGCTGTAAAAAAGACCCGATGTCGTTAAAGCCGCTTTTCATTATACAAACGCCAATTTTTTCCGACGCAAGACACTGACAGCTGTTAGGCGTTTCATTCATTGTTTTGTAACTTTTAGTAAAACTTAATAGCTCACTTTAATTGGTTTTCAGCTGTTGAAAAGGTCTGTGAGCTTGAAAAAATATGCTAGTGGATTTTCACGAGAAGTAAAACCACCAAGGTTGAGAGAATTGAGAATCGTAAGTCATTGTAATGTCTCAGTGTTGCATCCGACAATGAAAAGTTTTTCCGTTCAAAATAGTAGACTGAGCTTACGACTTACAATGGATTTTGATGGTCTCGAAAAAGAAAATTTGTTCGTTTACTAATTTCCTATTTGGGTATATTCCACTGTTATAGCGAAAATATAGAATAGAACAGTAATTACAAAATAGGAAAGTCGCCGTGTGCCTTAAAACAGCCGCACCGCAGAGTTCGACCAATGAGACGAGGGCGAATGGGAGGAAAGCCATAAAGAGAACCTTGGCGGTTACCGTTTAATTGACCAAAGTAGTCTCGGGCTAGGGCACAAAAACAATAAGCGGGCTCGGTCGTCTTGGTCTTGAGTCATCAGGAACCAGCCATCAGCCATTACATCATTCGATTGCTGCATGCGACGGATTTAAATCAACAGTACTTTAAACTGTTACGCTTAATAGACATTTTTTCACAAAGACCTGAGAACTAGATAATTATCATGGTCTGGACTCAGAAAGCAATATCAAATCGCCGCTACTAATGCGGCGAGAAGCTGAAGAAGACTTGTCCGACGCGCGGCTCAGGTCGAAACCTTAACCGGTCCGGCTCAAGCTCAACTCTAAAAATCTTAAAACTAACCCTCAAGGTCCCCGGTTGTTTGGAAGAAAAAAGCCGGCTGCGGTCGACCAGATAAGAGTAACCGATTTGCGCCTTTGAGACAGCTTCTTCAGACTTTGCATCGCCTTCGTTTTTGAGCATCTGCTTCTTCTTGTTTTTGCAGCATTCGCATTCTCTTCATTTAGCAGCACAATGATTTCTGAAGTCGCCGCCCAGCTCGTTCCGCATCTCGTCCAGGCACTCGTTCGTCGTGATGACGACGACGACGATGAACCTACCCCGGCCTGTGCCACCTCCAACGACTACGACGGACGCATGGGTGTCCGTATCTCGGCCGTCTTCGTCATCATGGTCTCCTCTATGCTCGGTATGTATATATTATTCTTTTTCTTGTTTAATGTGCTCATCAATTAACCTTTCTGTAGGTGCTCTTTTCCCCGTTTTGACTAAACAATCTCGCATTAATGTTCCTGAAATCTGCTACTTTGTCGCTAAGTTCTTCGGTTCTGGTGTCATTATTGCCACTTCCTTCATTCATGTATGCACTGAAACTGTTTAGACCTTTTGGTTCTGTCCGCTAACCTACTCGCAGTTGCTTGATCCTGCCATTGAAGCCCTCGGTGACGAATGTCTCGGTGGTGGATGGGAGGTTTATCCCTGGGCCATTGCTATTGCTATGATTTCCATCTTCATCTTGTTCTTTATCGAAGTCATGACTTACCGTTATGGTAACTTTGATTCCTTCACTGGTGCTTCGTCTGGTGCCGTCGATACTCACTCTCATAATTTCGCTGTTGATGATACCCAAAACAACGCTACCCACTTCGGACATGCAAACGACCACATCGATGCTGACCAAGGTCCTGAGGAGCCCAACGCTATCAGACTCCCGGACTCCAAGGAGCAGGCCTTAAACAGCTCTATTTCTGATGTCGAGCGTATTGACAAGACTCTTACTGAAAGTCTTTCTGCTCAGATGGCTGCTATCTTTGTTCTTGAATTCGGTATTATCTTCCACTCCGTCTTTATTGGTCTCAGTCTTGCTGTCGCTGGTGACGAGTTCACCACTCTTTACATTGTCTTGGTTTTCCACCAGGGTTTCGAAGGTCTTGGTCTTGGCACCAGATTGGCGGCTACTCCTTGGGCCCCAAGCAAAAAGTGGGTCCCAATCGTTCTTGCTCTCGGATACGGTCTTACTACTCCCATTGCCATCGCTATCGGTCTTGGTGTCCGTGAGTCGTACAGTGACAGCTCGCGTAAGGCGCTTATTTCCAACGGTATCTTTGACAGTATCTCTGCTGGTATTTTGATCTACACCGGTCTTGTCGAGTTGATGGCTCACGAATTTTTGTTCTCTCCTGAAATGAAGCGTGCTCCTGTTAAGGTTGTTATTACTGCATTTATCTGCATGTGCTTCGGAGCTGGCTTGATGGCTCTCCTTGGACGTTGGGCTTAAACGGAACGACCGAAAAGAAAATATAAAAGTGGAATTTTTTTCAGTTTTGCTTGGTTTTACACTAATTTTTAATACTTTTTCTTCTTTCACATCTTTATTTTTACTTTCTTTGGGAATTAGAATTTGGATTTTTTTAAAGGGTTTTTTTATAAATGAGCTTCTGTTATTGGCTTTTAGAGTAACAAAGCGAGGGTCTTGGGTTAATGTACTTATGCATAAAAATGATAATACGGATATTAATATCATGTTTCTTTTCTTGTAGGATTAGACGAATCTTTTAACACATTTGTAGATTGATATCTAGATGATCTTACGAAGGCTTTGACTGATCTATCGAGATGAGCCGAAACGAACGCTTAAATAACTTTCCTCTTCAGATATTTCAAATTCACACTTAATCCCAAAAATGTGGAAATAAGTGCAACTAAACTAGAACTCCAATAACATTTTGTACTGAAAACCTTTATATTTTATAAATACATTACTCTTCCTGATCAGCTTTCTGCAGCGGTTTCGTGGCAAGAGCATCCCCCTTGTCACCGACAAACAAAATGCGATTAATTCCCGTGGGTTCATCTTCATCGTCACCTTCCAAAAACAAAACTAACGAAGTCACTCTCTGAAATCTCACATATCGCAATTTAATACAACTCCAGCCGTTCTCATCTGGTTCAGCGATATCCAAGTCCTCGTAAACCGGTGGAACGCTCGATACGTCATCAAAGGATAAAATTGATGGTAAGTTTGTCCATATTTTAATCTTATTTGCCCGTTGTCTGATTTCTGTTTCTTCCTCGGATTCGCCTTCTTTAGCTTTCGATTTAACAGCGCTCTGAATCAAAATTGAGTGAACTTTCGTTACATTCATAAACGGAACGTAGAAAAGTAATTGCGAGTCAGAGTCACTTTCAATTAACGGTACCGAGACTGATTCAACTGTAGTGCTTGGAAGTCCGAGTACGGATCGAAGACTCTCAATCTCATCAGTACCTTTACGACCTGATGTCAGATTAAGCGCTTCGAGTGATTTCTTCTCAATGACATCATTGAGCAAGTCAAACCCAGACGGGATATATTCCCTGTAAGACATTTTTTTATTCCCTGTCCTCTGAAATTATTGAACCCCCTTGTATATATAATCTTCCTGGGGTAGAATATTCATGGAATCATGAGAGTAGTGCGATTTCCAGGTTTCCGCTCGTGCGGCGCTAAAGCCTTTGTCAGCTTTAAGGGAAATGGTACTTTTTCGGAATAAACCCTATACAGTACTTACCCCAGCTTCGTTGAAATTGATTGACCCTTGCAACCCCTCAAGTTATGATATCCACAAGAGTTCAACTGACTACGCATTTTGCATATAATAAATGGCTTCTTGAAATAAAAAAACTTTTCATAAAGAAACGTATAGTGAGTGGCAAAAATTTTACTATTCTTTTGTTAATTTTACAATGAAAGCCCTTACTGGTGCCTGTGCGCATCTCAAAATATTTCTTACATCTTAACAATCAGCGCTATTATCACACTTCGACACGAAGATTCATTTTCAAAACTTTGGTGCAGATTTATTTTTTTGATTAAAAACTGAAAAATAGCAAACAAGTTATTCTGCAAATTTCTGCAAGTATTTGTTTCGTAATTCTTTAGGATTAGAAAAGCTTTTTTAAATTAAAACGCAACAATCTCTTTTAAATAGTGTCGCTACGTGTGGAAAGATAAGAATTCAAAAAGACGCTTCAGTAGTAAAAACAGGCTGTACTTCTGCAGTTACTGTAAATATTACTGATAATAAACTTTTATTCTATTAATTTGCTTTTCTGCTTTTTTCCTTTTTCTTTTTATTGCTTTTCTACGGCGCGATGTCGCGTGCGTGGAGCGGAACGTTGCCGCCAGGCATCGCAGCTGCTCCGCGAACCCGCCTACCTACTCCTACGTCTATTTGTGCTCACCGGGCTGCTCTCATAGTTGCCCCGCAAGGAGTAACTTTAGACACTTTAAAGTTCTCTGGAGTTGTCCAGAATTGCGGGTTAAACCAAGGGTCTGAAACTTTAAACGGACCATTTTTCGAAGATTGCCTAATAAATGGCTGTTTAAGATAAAAAAAAAAGAAAAAAATATACTAGACTCCTGTGTCCAGAGGGCTTTCCCAGGGGCCTGGCCACCTTCATGGTGAGCCAACACCCTGAAAGCCCCTCACACCTCTATATCGTATGCTCGACTGAGGCATCCTATCGCTCTCTTCTTCTTTCTTCGGTTGACTACGAAAGTCACTCTATCTCGTTCCGCCCTCTCACACCTTTGGACGAAGCCTACAAGTATCAGTCCTACATCTTCTCGGGCATCTTCTACCTCCCTGAGGATCTTTTTTACGTATCCCTTTCTGAATCTCTCTCCGTCTCCTTATCTGAATTCGGCATTCTTCACTCACTCGAACCCGTCCGCGAACACAGTTTTCTTACTGGCAAATTCCGTGCAACTGTTCAACTCCACTCTGCTGATCAGCCCCTCCCGGCTAAGCTCCCTTTGAACTTCGCAGATGAAACCTTGATCAAGGAATTCGGAATTCAGATGGACCCCGACCCGACCATATTACTGGCTGCACTTATTGTCACGCGGTCAACCACCGTCGAGGCACTTGTCCCCGTGCACCGAAGTGCGTTCACTGTGGTGCACGCTAGCATGCACCATACAGATGTCCTATGCTGCGTCATCGTAACCAGGCTCGCCCCTCCGCGCCTGCAGCACACCCTCCAACACCTGGTCCCTTGCGCTCCACTTCACCGCCTGTTCGCGAGCCTCTCCCAGAGCCGTCGTGCCCATCATCTTTCCAGGACACTGCGGCGGAATATGCCTCAGCCCCGGCAACTCCTGAACCCAGGATCACGGCAACACCTCTCACTCCTCAATTTTCTACCCCCATTTACTCTGCACCAGTGGGCTCCCAACCGGCATCAGACTCAGATGTAACGGAGGCAACCTCTGATGTGGATGTGATAGATGAAACTGCAGACTCTCAAGCACTGGTACTGGCTGACACAGAGAGCTTCTCTACTACTAACCAATGACCTGTCCCGTCGTCTCTTATCGACCCAGCTCTTCTCCGCATGTCATCCCCATCCCAGAACAAGCGCGATCGTGCGGTTCTCACTTCCTCCAGTGAGGAAGACAACTCCTATCATGAACGCTCTCATCGTGTATCGAGACGTCGCTCAGCCTCTCTGTCTCCCACACGTTCATCTTCCTATGCCCTCCGCTCCCGTGGTAACCCGTGAGCAGCTGAGGCTGGTGAAGCCTCCTCAAGACGTCAAGGAACTTAGGCATCCTAAGTTCAAACGTGTAGCACTTTAGTGATGCTGCAGGAGGCTGTGACGGTTGGTTTGACTTCTTCCTACACACAGACTCCAGGTCCCATATCTTTTTCCTCTCTGAAAATTCTTACTTTGACTCTCTCCCTACTAACACTACTTTATTTTGAACAGAAACATGGCTAGCTCGCAATCCGGATGGAGGGTGTGTATGGTCAGGCCGTACTGCCCTTCTGTGGACAGCCCACCCTGCTATCGAATACCAAGGTGATCATTTCTCCTCTACTAATGGCCGTATCTGTGCAGCTATCCTCCTAATCCATGGAGACCCTTCCAGGTTTATTTCTATCTATACACCTTCTACTGACCCAGCCAAGATACCTTTCTTACGACGCTTACACGAATTTCTTCAATCATGATTCCCAGCACTCCCTACAGTGATAGGCGGTGACTGGAACTGTGTGGAGAATCCTCAACTAGACTCCTCTTCCACAACTGACAACAATAAGGGTGGACCCTTTCTCTGCTCCATTTGCACACATCAATACCTCACAGACTCTTACCGTCTCTTACACCCCACAGGTAAGGAATATTCAAATACTCATTATCTCAACTCTCGTCGACTAGATCGGATCTATGTCTCACCAGAGTGGGAAGATGCAATAGTGGGAGTGTCGTTCCACAACCAAAGTTGGCTAGAACAGTTCCAATCTACTCACAGAGCCTATCGCATATTAT